>JASAMX010003912.1:0-38275 GCA_030248175.1 Microlaimidae sp. YZB2_3 | reverse complement strand
ACTATTATTGAAATATTATGATAAAGTTTAGCTTAATTTTTGGGTTTTGCTTAGGCTTAGGAAAATAAAGTTTACCGTGCAATGGGTTTTGAAGACTCCCAAAGATCCGTTGTTGGATTATTTAACTCACGACTTTATACTATACTAGATTTAAATGTATAAAATATCATACATGAAAAACCTAACAATTGTATGTTTTTGGGTTTTAAAAGGACATTTTGTTTGCCTTGTTTTCAATGATTAACATGTGTTCAAGTAAATTCCTAAAGCTAGAGTTGACAAAAAAGGCAAGAAGTTATTTTTTTAAATTTCTACTGCTAAAATCTATTTTTGCAGGAGTTATTATTTTTAAAGATTTTATCAAAAAAAAAACTCATTTATTTTAATCAAGAGTCAATGAAAGGAGTTTAAATATAAAAAGGACAGCAAAAACTAAAATCACTAGTATTTTCGTACGAGTATGATTTAAAAACACAGTAATTAAATAACTTCTTGGCGTTCTCATTCCACTCATGGTTGTTTACTAATAATTCTTTAGTTTTTTCAAAGCCAGGGTTTCGAAGCTTCAGAAATTCGCAAATAGCCTCAAACATTATCATTGTTTTTATTAAAAACCCAAGGTATAAATTGTGTGTAAAATTTAATGTTTAAAAATTAAAAATTTCATGTAAATATTGTGTGTAAAATTTAATGTTTAAAAATTAAAAATTTCATGTTTAAAAATTTTATGTTTTAAAGATAAATTCTATCAGGGTGAAAATAGATGAGTGGTAAAGTAACCACTCGTTTTTTGAGAAAATATCACGTGCAGAGAAACACATGACGCAACTAAATAATAATTGGTTACATAACTGCTGAAAACTTTTTTTTAAGTTTTCTCGCTCACGGGTTTATTGTTTATTTCTTCCTGGCGGAAAGCGGTTACGCCCTTAATTTCAGCCTGGAAGTCTTTAGCTTTAGTATGATGTTTTTTAAACAATTTACGTAGTTTTTTGATTATTAAATTGCATTATATTTAAGCAAGAAAAAATGTTATTTATAATTAAAAACGAAACGACTTATGTAACGTTTAATTGTTCAAACGTTTTGAACTCTTCAAGTTCAAACGATTAAAATTTAGTTCGGCTCATTCAGTTTAGAAAATTTACATATTTGTGGCAAACTTATTTTTTCTTAGCTCAGTATCCTCGTGTCCGGTACCCTCGTGTCCAGTACCCTCGTGTCCAGTACCCTCGTGTCCAGTACCCTCGTGTCCAGTACCCTCGTGTCCTAGAATCTAGGTAGGAGGCAGGTGAAAATTGTTGTTTTCAATTCAGGAACCCCATCCTTACCGGGATATTATACGTTTTTGCTTTCACTATTGGGATAAACATTAAAAAAACATTTCAATCTGAAGACACCACAAACAAAGCAAAGCGCTCTATATTTACATTTAACTTTGACTTGAAGTTGCGTTACAATTGAAGTTAACACAATATAAAATTTTCGATTTGACTAAAAATTAAATTTTCGATTTGACTACAAATGTAACCTAATTTATGGCGTTTAATTAAAATTGTTTAGTTGATTTTATAGATAGCTTTTATAGATTAGTTCTGAATAATCCCTTTCAAGGCTGGTTCATTCTTATGACAAAACAGGACAAAAGTTCTTTCGACAAAGTCCAAAAGACAAAAGTCCGTAGAACTTTTTCCAAAGCACAAATACAGCGTAATAACGTCCTTTGCACTTTTCTCTTTAAATTGTGTCCTTTGGACTTTGTCTAAAGGCCAAATTATAAGTGGCATTCATACTTCGTCCAAAGGAAAAAGTCCAAAGGATGTTTTGGCTTGTCCAAAGGACGTTTTGGCTTTTCTAAAATTGTCCCTTGGACTTTGTCCAAAGGACGTTTTGTCATAAGTATAAACCAGCCTTTACTGTACGAGACTGGGTTTAGAAAAAAAAATAAAATTAAAAAAAAGCGTTGCTTTCTTAGTTTCTTTAGTTTAAACGTATACTTAATAAAAATTGCTACACGTTGATTTGTTTGACAACGTTCAAGTGCCTAAATATATTTGTTTGTACTATATAAAGTTCGGTTTTTTGATAAAACATCATAATAGTTGAAAATCGTCACTAAAATAGTTTTTTTGAGAACAATGAGGTTGAATCAGCAAAAAGAAAGTTGAAATTTGTGTTTTAAAACTAATTTTAAAAACTATAAAGAGTTTATTAATGTTCTGTTTGTAACGCTATCCAAAATTAAAAATTAATTTTATAAAAGACTATTCCAAATTTTTAAATAGTAGCATTTTCTGTAATTGAAACATTAAAAAAGTGGAATCAAGCGCGCGAATAGCACCAAAGCGCCAGAGCAAAAAACTCAAAAAAAATGCTTCTGCTTTTGTAATATTAGGAAATATATAAGAAATATTGAAAGTAAGGGTCAAGATTTCAAACCAATAAAAATTTGAAATATTTGAAATCCTAAAATGTGCTGTATAGAAGCGAAAAATCTAACAAACCAAGGTTTTGCATAAAATCAGTAAACAATTATTAATTTGAAATAATGTCTTTTTTGCTTTTTCTTAAAAAGATAAATAAATTTACAATTTGTTTCTGTAATAATGTTCGTTTTAGTATTTTTATTTACAACAATTATAAAAATAATGCTATAAACAAGAATGATTGCGGTTATTTCTTAAAAAAATAAGCAGAATTAAAAATAATAATTCATATAACTTTAAATAAAAGTAAACAAACAGCGATTAACTTTCATTTTCAAGAGGATTTTGTCAATTTCAGTCATCATCATTTCATTATTATTTTATTCCAGCAAACAACATAGTAACTCTACACAATACATAGCATTACCAAGGCGAACCAATTACGTTTGCCCGATTACGATTACATGCTTTACTAGAAATGTTTCTAAGGCTTATGATAAATAAGCTCTAAAAAGAACCATTCTTTATACGGTTTTTAAAAATATTTAATGAAGAAGCGGTTATTTGATTTTTTGAGAGGGAATTCCAGTGTGAAACAACTCTGTTGCAAAAAAAAAGAATTTTCCACAGTTTATTCATGATTTCTAAACTTTGAGCTTTAGGGAATGCCCTCTAGTAGAGTTTTAATTTAAGTGGAAAAAATCATTTGGATTAATATTTGTTTTTAAATAAAGTAACTTGTAGCACTCAGAAAGATCACTAATATTCCATCGATCACTTATCTTTTGAAGCTTTAAAAATTTCAGTCGTTCTTCATATGAAACGTAACTTAACTGGCATCTCTTATATAATCTTCGTGTAAAGTTACGTTGAACACGCTCAATAAGCTCAACATCTTTAATCAAATACGGACTCCAAACAACACTAGCGTATTCAACAATTGGAAGAACAAATGATGTGTACGCTTTTAAAAAGTTTTGTATCGGGTTGAACTAAATGTTCTAAATATTAAAGAAACAATTTTTGAAGCTTTTTTTGCTACGATTTCACAATGTTGAGAAAATTTTAAATCTTCAGAAATGTAAACTCCTAGATCTTTAAATAATTTCTTTTTTAGCAGAATTTTGTTTTGTAACATATAATCAAACGGATTTTTTTGTTTTTTGATCCCAATATTCAGAACTTCGCACTTATAGTCAGCCAAATGCAATTGCCACTGTTTTGACCAGGCTCATATTCTAATTAAGTCATCTTGGAGCAATCTTCTTTTTTCTTCCTCTTCTTCACTCGATTATGTTTTAGCGTTTTCATGCAAACGTTAATTCCACTTATTTTTGGGTTAAAAATACTGAGCGAACTATTTATTAGACTAAACGTCCAATCAAATGCATTTTCATGAAAATTTTAAACAAATTTTTGCAGTTATTTAAAAAATTTTAAGCAAATTTTTTTTATTCATTAAAGAATTATATAAGATTCCGATCCTTTCATAATTTGCTATTTTATAATTTGATTTGTTTTCGTCAGCGCAAACTTTATTTTTTAAACCATAGTTTTTGTCAGCTGCCAAAGCATAAGTTTTTAGCTTTAACAGTAGATAAACCTGTAAGGTTTATAGAGATTTTGTATATATTAGGTTATGAAATGGTAGGATTTAGCAAAGCTTGCCACGCAAACAGGGAGTAAACAGTGTGTAGGCAGAGACAATAGGAAGCAAAAGTAATGAATGCATATAAGAAGCATGAAAAAGCAATATAAAACTGCTTTAGTGACCGGTAGAATAGTAAACAGGGCTCGGTTGCATAAAAGTTTGAAAGATAAGTTTTTTCTTAAGGTTTTAGTTATTTTAAGCGTATTTTATTTAAGTGGGTTGCATAAAATTTTCAGTTAAATGATTTCCTTAAGTTTTTGCTTTACATCAAAAGTAGATCGAGAGGTACCTTAGCATTTAAGGAAATATTAAAAAAAATGTTTTATTAGAAATCATGGCTTTTGTACATGTAAATTTCAATTGTTTTAACCGAAATAACTTCAATAGAAAAGAAAGGCTATTCGGGACACATGTTAATCCGCTCAAATTTTGTACTGAGGAAGAGTTTAGACAGCGGTTTCGTTTTTCCAAGGATTCCTTCAACTATATTGTAGACTTAATTACACCGGAATGGATTCATATGACAAACAGAAATTATTCCTTTTCCCCCGAAGAACAAGTGGCAATGGCCGTAAGGTGTGTGCTGTGTAATTTTTGAAAATTTAAAAACAATATGAAATTTACGCTTTAATGTGAGTATAAAAAGTATTAAATTAAACTACATTTTTTGGTTTAAAAATAATCTGTATTTTTGCATTTAACTTAATAGAAATTTATTTTTTAAAACCTTCAAAGGTACTTGAATTTAAAAAGCATTGAACTTAAAAAATTTATAAATAGGGAAGCTGACTTAAATTCGGCCAACCTTAATTTCAGCCGGCAGCTGTTTTTTTAATGCGCAAAATTATAAAATAACCTGAATATAGCTGAATAGATGGTAATGTTAGGTATCTAGCCATATCCAGTTATTTTATTACTATGCAATGCACATAGCGAAAATAAGGTTTTTCGCAACGAGAGCATTTTTAAATTGCGTGGGTGACAGGCAGAATGCACATAAAAGTTCAGTATCTTGAGTAGTGTTGTCATAACTATTTAAGTAGTTAACTACTTAACTACTTAACTACCATGATTTTGAATAACTACTTAATTACCTACTTTTTTATTCAAAAGTAGTTAACTACCTACTTAACTACCTATTTTCAAAAAATAAAATAGTTAATACAAATAGTTAACAAAGTAGTTACAAAGTAGGCAGAAAGTAGTTAGCGAAGTAGGCAAAAAGTAGTTAGTGAAGTACACAGTCAAATAGTTAGTGTCTTTAAACAATCAATATCTATGGGGCGCATATATTACAAAAAAAACTCACAGCTGTTTGAAACAAAATGTGACAGCATGTATATATCCATGGTAATTTGCAGGCACAGAGTGTGTTTAATAAAAATCCATATCTAGGCACTCAACAGTGATTTTATACACACGGTACTTTACAGTTTATGAACCCAATTCAAATTGTAGTAATGCTTTAATTAAAGCTTTAAAAAATTACGTCATAAAATAGATGGTCGAAATAAATTATAATTAGACTTTCTTTGATTCCTTCTTTTAGTTAAAATAGAACAAAAATCTGTTGGTTTTTGTTTTATCCAGTGTAAAATAGGATCGTTTTTTTATTTTTTAAGTTTTTAAACAGAAAAAACAAAAAAATTGGGTTTTTTTTGGAAACGGATTGATCATATTTATTATAAATCTAATGTACGATTTAAAAAATGTTTAAGTTAAGAAAGTATTTGAAAACAATCATAATTTTGTTATAAAATGAATATTGAGCCAGGGGTCAGTCATAAGCTCTTGTTTTTATTAAAGGTGAACTGAGGAGTTAAACTTTTCGATTTTGATAGTTTTTTTGTGAAAATCTTACTCCTGCCCCCAATAGCCCACAAAAAATGTTTCAACAAAATATCTCTAGTGGTTCAGGACTTAGGACCTCACAAAATTGTTTTTTTTTGACAATTGTGTACGTAAAAGAGTGCTCAATAGGTATGAGCTACAAATTATGCACTCAAAAAAAGCGGCTACTTTCTACTTTAATTTTATACCTTGACCGTTAAGATTGGTGCAGTATTTGTCGAGATATTGCGTTTGGTACAAAAAACCGCGACTATTTTGCTAAAAAAAACCAAACGACGACATTAATTTGATAAAGTTTGGCCAACATTTTTGCCGTCACTTCTTATTTGTAGCAAAAAAATTGCGGGTGTTTTGTACAGAAAACGCAATATCTCGACAAATACTCCACCAATCGTAACGATCAAGAAATCAAATTAAAGTAGAAAGTAGACGCTTTTTTGAATGTACAATTTTTAACTTAAATCATTATGCATATTACGAAAGCTTTCACGTACAGAATTGTCAAAAAACGCCATTTTTTGGGAAAGGGGGGGTCATAACATCTGAGCCACTGGAGATATTTTGTTGAAAAAATTTTTGTGTGCTATTGGGGGCAGGGGTAAGGTTTTCACAAAAAATCATCAAAATCGAAGCCAAAAAGTTGACTTTGCACCACACCTTTAAAAAAAAATTGCACTCTCCTGCTTCTGTTGTTTAGCGTTTTAGTTGTTTGATATAAATGAGACAAACAATGTTAATATATCTTTTAATATGTCTTTTTTTAAAATCCACTCCAAGTGGGTCATTAAATTTTAGTTTTTAAGTTAACTTTACAATAAATTAATTTTTTTATAAAACTTCTTGAATTTCAACTATATTATATCTCAACTATCCAGCAGTCTTAAAAGTATTTTTAAACAAAAATAACTAGCAAAAAACCAATAAAATATGGAAATAATTAATTATTAAATGTGAAAAAGTTTTTTTTACATTAAGAATTCGAATTTTTAATTCTACTAAGATTTTAATATAAGTATATATTTAGTTAAAAATTACCTACTTAACTACCTACTTAACTACTTACTACCTAACTACCTAGTTTAATAATTTTAAGTAGTTAACTACCTACTTAATACCTACTTGTAATTTTATTTAACTACTTAACTACCTACTTATAATTTTAAAAGCAGTTAACTACCTACTTAACTACCTACTTTGATTTTTGGCTAACTACTACAACAGTAATCTTGGACCGTTCATCGCGTAGCTTTGGCTTTGACAAGTAAGCCGAAAAATTTTGTCACCATGCCAGAAGAAGAAGAGGAACCACACCGAATAAAAGCGGAATTTTATAAAGCATAAATTGGCAGGGTCTCTTTGGGTTGTGTTGAGGGGGTAGTTGATATGATGAAAGGAGTTGGTTTTATTGCAGTTTCACTTGTATTTCTTTATTGCATTTATCTTTGAGATAATTTTTTTTTACAAAGTTAGCACCGTGTAAAAAGGGGTAATTTAATTGGAACTTCCTTGTTTTTTCCTCCTCCCTTAGGTGGGCAGCTTTTTTTAGCAAAAGCTTTTTTAGAAAAATTTTTTAACTTTTTTAAAACATTGGGGATTTGGACCCCCTGGACTCCCCCCCCCTTTCCGAAATTTTGTTCAGGGTTGGACCCCCCTTTTCGAAAAACATTTTTTCTTTCCTAATGAATAATTAAAGTATATTTTTAAAATTAAAATTTAAAAATATAAAAATTTACAAATTTTATGATTAAAATTGATCTGAAACCGTAAGATTCCACATTCTGCATGGAGAAATTCGAATGAGACCGGAACATGTCTGCCGAATAATTTCAGCTTGTGCGGTTTTGCAAAACATAGCTGTTAACAGAAATGAACCGGATTTTTAGAACATTCTTGAGGAAGAAAATCAGCCAGTTCTAACCTACAATGGCCCTGAAAATGGCTTAAGATTTCCCGCGGCTTTTGTGGAGCACCACTTTAGCTAAGTACTCTATGATATAACATAGGACTAAAACTGGATAGTGTTTTTTAAATATAAATGCAATTTGTAAGAGTACCGTGTATGATACTGACATTTCAATACAATTTATTTTTTAGTTCTAACTGTCCAATTTACCAAAATAAAATTAAATAAAACATGTTAATTGTATGAAGGCATAAATTTTTGTCAGAATATTAAGTTTGAAAAAAAACTGATTTTTGTCTAAAAATATAACGTTGAAAATCAATTTATTTAAATTTTTCTCTATTACCTTTTTTGTTAATTCTTTATTTCTGACAAAATATACCTCTAAAATCATTCCCAAAGTCCACAAGGCAGTTGGATTTGTTGCCGCTCGCACTCTGCCCGCAGTTTTATATTTTTTATTCTATTTTTTTCTCTTCCAGTTTTAAAACCTTAAGTTGTTTCTCCAATACTTTTGCATTCAGTTCATCAAGCTAAGTTTTTGTCATTTTTGATGGTTTCTTTTTTCCACTGGAACTATTGCTGGTCGACGGCGTTCCTTGAATCACCACGGATTCAACGTCAAAAACCTGACTCTAAAAATAATTTAAAAAAAAACGATAACATATCATTTGGCGAGCTTTGAACACCAAAGGGTAATGTAAAGCACCCAGAAGGATATTTTAGTCTGACGAGCTAACCATTCGACTACTGAGAGGTGGAGAAAAGATCGACAAAACGTCTATTTAAACCAAGTAGCTTAGTTTGTTCTTTACTTTGTTGTCAGTCACGAAGTCTTAAGTAAATATATTAAAAAAGATTAACACCAATTTTATTAAAAGTTTGGAAACAGTAAGATTTAAATTCGAACAATTCGTTCATTTGTATTTAATTTTAAAAAGATTTCACAAATTTTTAGATGGTTTTTTCTTTAGATTTTGACGGCAGATCCTTACTAATAAATTTTTACTAAAGTATTTAGACCTGCTGATTTAATTTTTGACATTCATTTTTCTGTAAAAAAATGTTATCGTCCACAATCATCTAATAACATCAATAAAATACATGTCAAAAATACAAAACATTAATAAAATTCTAGCAATTGATCTACAGTCCTGGTCTCGTGTAAAGCCCATTTCAAACGATTTATCGTTCGGAACGTTTTTTGAACGATTTGCCGTTCGACCATCGACACAGCGTTTGAAAGAAAAAAGCGTGCAAGGCTGAAAAATGTTAGTCGCGTATTTCCTATACACAGGGCGCGCTGATTTGCGGCCGTTAATAAAACACGCGAGTGGAAAACATTATTACCACACATTAAGTTCTTATAAGCGTGTTTAAACAAATTTAATTTTGTTTTAAATAAAATATGCTTATTTATATCCCAAATTTAGTTTCTTTGCTAAAAACTAATTAAAACATGTTCAATACACACAAACTTAATATATTAAATATTTTATTGTATTGTAAATATTAAATATTAAATTAAAAATATTGTACCAAAATACTAAATAGAAAAATGTTTAAAAAAATGACTATTAATCAGTGTAGAAAATATATTTGTCATGTATACAATGTTATTCCAAAAGTTATGGAGCGAAAAGGGGGGGCCTACTGGGATGTAAATTTTTTTTTAATTTTAACCTTTGAATTATATTCTATATTTAGTGTTTTGGTACATCCGTGTGTATTGCCTTTGCATTTTAGTAAACATATTCTAAATGAATTTTGCCAAAAAAAAAACATCTGCGCTATAAATAAGCATATTTTATTTAAAACATAATTACATTTTGTTTAAACAAGCTTATAATAACTTAATGTGCGGTAATAATGTTTTCCACTCACCTGTTTTATTAACGGCCGCAAATCAGCGCGCCCTGTGTATAGGAAATACGCGACTAACATTTTTCAGCCTTGCGCGCTTTTTTCTTTCAAACGCTGTGTCGATGGTCGAACGGCAAATCGTTCGAAAAACGTTCCAAACGATGAATCGTTTGAAATGGGCTTTACACGAGACCAGGAGTGTACTTCTGGGGAATAAAAACTCCAATGTAGCGATTATAATAAAACTGAGAGATTTAAAATAATTTATTAATAAAGCTTGAACGTTTTGGCCTAAACTTAGGGCTATCCTCAGCAAGAGTATCTAAAACAGACAAAATTGTAAAACATGATAAGAACCGAAATTTAAACGTCAGTACAGTATACAAAGAAAGGAAAAACACGCGAATAAAGTATTCACTGCGTAGGTTCCCCTTCAACACTAGCTAAATCTTTTTTTAATAACCCAAAGTAAACCTGAGCGGCAAGCAATATGAGATATACATCCGTAATGCAGCCAATAAATCTGGGTGATGTTTTTTTTAATCAAAAAATCTTGCGTCACTCAAATTGTTAAAATCTTCTATGAATTTTTTTACAAATATGCACAATATTATGGATGAATCCTATGCAAGAAATAATTTGCATGAGAATAATTGGCATGAAACTGATTGGTAGCTCAGCAATAGTTCGTTCAACAGTTTTTGCGTTATTTTCCAACAAAAGAATTAAGTTGCTTTGACAGTTGCGAACGCAATTAACAACTAAATCGTTTGCCAATTATATCTAACGTGGTAGTTATCCAAAAAACACATTTAAATTATATTATAAAACGATAAAATCCCAAATTTATGTGGAATTACGTTTTTTAGCTTACCTCAGAATAAGTTTCTGGTACAGCGATTCCCATGCTTCTCTTTTAATCTTTTGATTTATATCTTCAGCGTGTTTGCTGCAAACTGTACCATGAATTTCCTCGTAAATTTCTACTAAATAGTTCATTTCCAAACTTCCCCAATTGCAGCTTCGCCCCAACGGATTTTCATCTGGTGCTGGTGCTGATCATGGTGCTACTTTCAAAGCCATTTGTAACGTTTACGATAGTTTGAAAACAAGTTTTATAATGAAAAACGCGTTTTTGACGAAATGAAAAACGAATAAGGAAAAACTTAAAAACAAGAAAGTCTCCTTAGTTAAGGATAAGGAAAAAACCATTTATGCAACAGACTTAAGTCAGTCCTTAACCTAGCACTTTTTTGTTTTAAAGGGAAAACTAAAGAAAATACTTATCCTTTGCCAAGGAACATTTATGCAACCGGGCCCAGGCGCAGCATTTCATATGTTAAGATATTTTACATGTTAGCAGGGAGGCAAAAGATAGTTCTCCGTTCCTGCTTTTGGGAAAGGTGAGATCATGCAGGAGGTAGGTTAATTTAATAGCGACAAATATTGAATTATTCGCGGATTAACTTAAAATGTTCCCCATTGAAATTGAAATTATTCAAAACCGAAAGCTTAAAGATTTACATGGCGTGGGAGTAAAAAATAACATTTATTCTTTTTATTTCTGAAAACTAAAAGAAAAGACTGATACATATTACTTAAACACCCCCCGATATTGTTTAATATTGCTGGTTTTTCATTGCAAAACAAATCAATCCAGAATAAAAAATAGACATTTTACAATGGTTTTCCCTTTTATGTAATCTCATTTATTCTGTATAAAAAATATAATGACATCTATTAAGCAATATCCGGGAGTGTTTAAGTATTCAGTATCAGTCTTTTCTTTTAGTTTTCAGAAATCAAAAGAGTAAATTCTATTTTTTACTCCCACGCCATGTAAAGCTTTAAGATTTCGGTTTTGAATAATTTCAATTTCAATGGGGAACATTTTAAGTTAATCCGCGATAATCCATTATTTGTCGCGGTAAAAATGGGGTGCTTTATGTAGAAAGGCAGCGTTTTATCTGCATCCGTTAAAAATTTGCCTGCTCGCTACTATCTTATATTTGCCTTCATCTTAAATTAACCTACCTCTTGCATGATTCTCACTTGCCCCAAAAGCAGGAACGGAGAACTATCTTTTGCCTCCCTGCTAACATGTAAAATATCTTAACATATGAAGTGCTGCACCTGTTTACTGCTCTACCGGTCTCTAAAGCAGTTTTGGATTCCTTTTTCATGCTTCTTATATGCATTTATTACTTTTGCTTCCTATTATCTCTGCCTACACACTGCTTGCTCCCTGTCTGCAAGGCAAGTTTTGCAAAATCCTACCTCTTCATAACCTAATATATACAAAATCTCTATAAACCTTACCGGTTTATCTACTGTTAAAGCTAAAAACTTATGCTTTGGCAGCGGACAAAAACTATGGTTAAAAAAATAAAGTTTGCGTTGAGGAAAACAACTTAAATTATAAAATAGCAAATTATAAAAGAATCGGAATCCTATATAATTCTTTAATGAATCGAAAAAATTTCCTTAAATTGTTTTAAATAATTGCAAAAATTTGTTTCAAATTTTTATGAAAATGCATTTGGTGCATTTGATTAGAAGTTTAGTCTAATAAATAGTACGCTCAGTATTTTCATTCCAAAAATAAGAGGAGTTAACGTTTGCAAATTTTTTTCCAGACCCAAATCTCATTTACTACGTTAGCAGATACAAAAAATACATTTGATAGATAGGCAAATTTTATAGATTTTATTTATCCAACGAACTAATGTTATCTGTATAGTTTTTAAAAAAATTTTATTGATTCTGAATTTAAATTTTTTTTTAAATTAAAAACAAGCCTTTTAAATAATATTACATCCGGTAATTAATTTGTGTAAAAATAAAAAAAACGTTTTTTTCTCGATATTTCCTATTGTAATTACAATATCACAGGAAGGAGCTTGACTTCTATGGAGTTGTTCTTAAAGGTGTTTCTAACCTCTTAAAATTAGGATGCAGACCTCTATGGTCGTTGGAAGTGGTAGCTATGGGCCTCTTGCTTCAAATAAAAAAAACTTATTTGGCCTCTAAAGTAATTTTTTTTATTTTGCGGAAATTTTTTAACTATTTTTTAACATTTTTTATACGTCATTTTATATAATTTAAAAAAAATTGAAACATTATATGAGATTATTTTTTTATTTTTAAAGTTAGCACAAAAATAGGATCAGTCTGGAGTACGGGTGTCATTAGTACTAAAGCTAAGGCTAAAGTGCTTTAGTACTAAAGGGCTTTTTGGGCTTAGTACTAAAGCTAAGGCTTTAGCTAAGCTAAGCTAAGCTAGTACTAAACTGAAATTAGCTGGCAAAAGCTCGGCAAAAGGTATGGGCCCGGCAAAACGTTAGCTTTTGCCAGCAAAATGTCAAATTACCAAAAAATAGTAAGTGTTTCTACTAGTGTTGTAAAAAGTTACTTTTACTTTTACTTAAAGTAATAAAAGTAACGGATTTTGGATTACCTTTACTTTTACTTTTACTCGACTTTTGAAATTTCAATTACTTTTACTTTTACTCTTACTCGACTTTTGAAATTTCAAATACTTTTACTTTTACTCTTACTCGGATTTTCCTCTGAAAATACTTAAATTAATTTAAGTAAAATTTAAGTAATTTGAAAGGGTAAATTCCCCATGGGCTTCTTGTAAAGTAAATGGCAAGAGAACATTTTTTAAGCCACTAACACGCTAAAACCATTTATTTTGACTAAAAACTTATTAAAATGATAATTTATACATAAAATTAGCAAAAAAACTTTGGAACAGAGCTTTGGAGCTCCAAAAACCGGTGTTTTGCTCCGTTCAAAATTACTTTTATTATACTTTTACTCTTACTTTTACTTTAAAAAAATAGGTCTTACTTTTACTTTTACTTTACTTAAATAAAATTTTGACCATTACCTTTACTTTTACTTTACTTAAATTAAAAAATTACAAATTACTTTTACTCTTTAATTTACTTAAATTAAAATTTTTTAAATTACTTTTACTTTTACTTAAAATAATCCAAAATCAATACTTTTTATAACACTAGTAGAAACACTTACTATTTTTTGTAATTTGACCATTTTGCTGGCAAAAGATCAACGTTTTGCTGGGCCTACTACCTTTTGCTGAGCTTTTGCCCAGCTAATTTCAGTTTAGTACTAGACTTAGCTAGCTCTTAGTAAGCCTTAGCTTAAACTATTAGCCAAAAAAGCCCTTTAGTACTAAAGCACTTTAGTCTTAGCTTTAGTACTCAAAATGACACCCGAACTCTAGACTGATCCTATTTTTGTGCTAACTTTAAAAATAAAAAAATAATCTCATATAATGTTTTCAATTTTTTTTCAAATTATATATGACGATATAAAAAATGTTAAAATAGTTAAAAAATTTCCGCAAAAATAAAAAAAATTATTTTAAGAGGCCAAATAAGTTTTTTTTATTTGAAGCAAGAGGCCCATAGCTACCAACACTTCCAACGACCATAGAGGTCTGCATCCTAATTTTAAGAGGTTAGAAACACCTTTAAGAACAACTCCATAAGAACTCCAAAGCTAACCCTTCCTGTGATATTGTAATTACAATAGGAAAATATCGAGAAAAAAACGTTTTTTTATTTTTACACAAATTAATTACCTGATGTAAAATTATTTAAAGGCTTGTTTTTAATTTAAAAAAAAAATTTTAATTCAGAATCAATAAAATTTTTTTTAAAAACTATGCAGATAACATTAGTTCGTTTGATAAATAAAATCTATAAAATTTGCCTATCTATCAAATGTATTTTTTTGTATCTGCTAACGTAATAAATGAGATTTGGGTCTGGAAAAAATTTTGCAAACGTTAACTCCTTTTATTTTTGGAATGAAAATACTGAGCGTACTATTTATTAGACTAAACTTCTAATCAAATGCACCAAATGCATTTTCATAAAAATTTGAAACAAATTTTTGCAATTATTTAAAACAATTTACGGAAATTTTTTCAATTCATTAAAGAATTATATAGGATTCCGATCCTTTTATAATTTGCTATTTTATAATTTAAGTTGTTTTCCTCAACGCAAACTTTATTTTTTTAACCATAGATTTTGTCCGCTGCCAAAGCATAAGTTTTTAGCTTTAACAGTAGATAAACCGGTAAGGTTTATAGAGATTTTGTATATATTAGGTTATGAAGAGGTAGGATTTAGCAAAACTTGCCTCGCAGACAGGGAGCAAGCAGTGTGTAGGCAGAGATAATAGGAAGCAAAAGTAACAAATACATATAAGAAGCATGAAAAAGGAATCCAAAACTGCTTTGAAGACCGGTAGAGCAGTAAACAGGTGCAGCACTTCATATGTTAAGATATTTTACATGTTAGCAGGGAGGCAAAAGATAGTTCTCCGTTCCTGCTTTTGGGGCAAGTGAGAATCATGCAAGAGGTAGGTTAATTTAAGATGAAGGCAAATATAAGATAGTAGCGAGCAGGCAAATTTTTAACGGATGCAGATAAAACGCTGCCTTTCTACATAAAGCACCCCATTTTTACCGCGACAAATAATGGATTATCGCGGATTAACTTAAAATGTTCCCCATTGAAATTGAAATTATTCAAAACCGAAATCTTAAAGCTTTACATGGCGTGGAGAAAAAATAGAATTTACTCTTTCGATTTCTGAAAACTAAAAGAAAAGACTGATACTGAATACTTAAACACTCCCGGATATTGCTTAATAGATGTCATTATATTTTTTATACAGAATAAATGAGATTACATAAAAGGGAAAACCATTGTAAAATATATATTTTTTATTCTGGATTGATTTGTTTGAAAGAAAAAAACATCTGCGCTATAAATAAGCATATTTTATTTAAAACATAATTACATTTTGTTTAAACAAGCTTATAATAACTTAATGTGCGGTAATAATGTTTTCCACTCGCGTGTTTTATTAACGGCCGCAAATCAGCGCGCCCTGTGTATAGGAAATACGCAACTAACATTTTTCAGCCTTGCACGCTTTTTTCTTTCAAACGCTGTGTCGATGGTTGAACGGCAAATCGTTCGAAAAACGTTTCGAACGATAAATCGTTTGAAATGGGCTTTACACGAGACCAGGACTGTAGATCAATTGCTACAATTTTATTAATGTTTTGTATTTTTGACATGTATTTTATTGATGTTATTAGATGATTGTGGACTATAACATTTTTTTACAGAAAAATGAATGTCAAAAATTAAATCAGCAGGTCTAATTACTTTAGTAAAAATTTATTAGTAAGGATCTGCCGTCAAAATCTAAAGAAAAAAACCATCTAAAAATTTGTGAAATCTTTTTAAAATTAAATACAAATGAACTAAGTGTTCGAATTTAAATCTTACTGTTTCCAAACTTTTAATAAAATTGGTGTTAATCTTTTTTAATACATTTACTTAAGACTTCGTGACTGACAACGAAGTAAAGAACAAACTAAGCTACTTGGTTTAAATAGACGTTTTGTCGATCTTTTCTCCACCTCTCAGTAGTCCAATGGTTAGCGTGTCAGACTAAAATATCCTTCCGGGTGCTTTACATTACCCTTGGGTGTTCAAAGCTCGCCAAATGATATGTTATCGTTTTTTTTTTAAAATTATTTTTAGAGTCAGGTTTATGACGTTGAATCCGTGGTGATTCAAGCAACGCCGTCACCAGCAATAGTTTCAGTGGAAAAAGAAAAAAAACCATCTAAAATGACAAAAACTCAGCTTGATGAACTGAATGCACAAGTATTGGAGAAACAACTTAAGGTTTTAAAACTGGAAGAGAAAAAAATAGAATAAAAAATATAAAACTGCGGGCAGAGTGCGAGCGGCAACAAATCGAACTGCCTTGTGAACTTTGGGAATGATTTTAGAGGTATATTTTTGTCAGAAATAAAGAATTAACAAAAAAGGTAATAGAGAAAAATGTAAATAAATTGATTTTCAACGTTATATTTTTAGACAAAAATCAGTTTTTTAACTTAATATTCTGACAAAAATTTATGCCTTCATACAATTAACATGTTTTATTTAATTTTATTTTGGTAAATCGGACAGTTAGAACTGCAAAATAAATTGTATTGAAATGTCAGTATCATACACGGTACTCTTACAAATTGCATTTATATTTAAAAAACACTATCCAGTTCTAGTCCTATGTTATATCATAGAGTCCTTAGCTAAAGTGGTGCTCCACAAAAGCCGCGGGAAATCTTAAGCCATTTTCAGGGCCATTGTAGGTTAGAACTGGCTGATTTTCTTCCTCAAGAATGTTCTAAAAATCCGGTTCATTTCTGTTAACAGCTATGTTTTGCAAAACCGCACAAGCTGAAATTATTCGGCAGACATGTTCCGGTCTCATTCGAATTTCTCCATGCAGAATGTGGAATCTTACGGTTTCAGATCAATTTTAATCATAAAATTTGTAAATTTTTATATTTTTAAATTTTAATTTAAAAAAATATACTTTAATTATTCATTAGGAAAGAAAAAATGTTTTTCGAAAAGGGGGGTCCAACCCTGAACAAACTTTCGGAAAGGGGGGGGAGTCCAGGGGGTCCAAATCCCCAACGTTTTAAAAAAGTTAAAAAATTTTTCTAAAAAAGCTTTTGCTAAAAAAAGCTGCCCACCTAAGGGAGGAGGAAAAAACAAGGAAGTTCCAATTAAATTACCCCTTTTTACACCGTGCTAACTTTGTAAAAAAAATTATCTCAAAGATAAATGCAATAAAGAAATACAAGTGAAACTGCAATAAAACCAACTCCTTTCATCATATCAACTACCCCCACAACACAACCCAAAGAGACCCTGCCAATTTATGCTTTATAAAATTCCGCTTTTATTCGGTGTAGTTCCTCTTCTTCTTCTGGCATGGTGACAAAATCTTTCGGCTTACTTGTCAAAGCCAAAGCTACGCGATGAACGGTCCAAGATTACTGTTGTAATAGTTAGCCAAAAATCAAAGTAGGTAGTTAAGTAGGTAGTTAACTGCTTTTAAAATTATAAGTAGGTAGTTAGGTAGTTAAATAAAATTACAAGTAGGTATTAAGTAGGTAGTTAACTACTTTAAATTATTAAACTATGTAGTTAGGTAGTAAGTAGTTAAGTAGGTAGTTAAGTAGGTAATTTTTAACTAAATATATACTTATATTAAAATCTTAGTGGAATTAAAAATTCGAATTCTTAATGTAAAAAAAACTTTTTCACATTTAATAATTAATTATTTCCATATTTTATTGGTTTTTTGCTAGTTATTTTTGTTTAAAAATACTTTTAAGACTGCTAGATAGTTGAGATATAATATAGTTGAAATTCAAGAAGTTTTATAAAAAAATTAATTTATTGTAAAGTTAACTTAAAAACTTAAATTTAATGACCCACTTGGAGTGGATTTAAAAAAAAAACATATTAAAAGATATATTAACATTGTTTGTCTCATTTATATCAAACAACTAAAACGCTAAACAACAGAAGCAGGAGAGTGCAAATTTTTTTTAAAGGTGTGGTTCAAAGTCAACTTTTTGGCTTCGATTTTGATGATTTTTTGTGAAAACCTTACCCCTGCCCCCAATAGCACACAAAAATTTTTTCAACAAAATATCTCCAGTGGCTCAGAAGTTATGACCCCCCTTTCCCAAAAAATGGCGTTTTTCAACAATTCTGTACGTGAAAGCTTTCGTAATATGCATAATGATTTAAGTTAAAAATTGTACATTCAAAAAAGCGTCTACTTTCTACTTTAATTTGATTTCTTGATCGTTACGATTGGTGGAGTATTTGTCGAGATATTGCGTTTTCTGTACAAAACACCCGCAATTTTTTTGCTACAAATATGAAGTGACGGCAAAAATGTTGGGCAAACTTTATCAAATTAATGTCGTCGTTTGGTTTTTTTAGCAAAATAGTCGCGGTTTTTTGTACCAAACGCAATATCTCGACAAATACTGCACCAATCTTAACGGTCAAGGTATAAAATTAAAGTAGAAAGTAGCCGCTTTTTTTGAGTGCATAATTTGTAGCTCATACCTATTGAGCACTCTTTCACGTACACAATTGTAAAAAAAAACCAATTTTGTGAGGTCCTAACTCCTGAACCTCTAGAGATATTTTGTTGAAACATTTTTTGTGGGCTATTGGGGGCAGGAGTAAGATTTTCACAAAAAACTATCAAAATCGAAAAGTTTAACTCCTCAGTTCACCTTTAATAAAAACAAGAGCTTATGACTGACCCCTGGCTCAATATTCATTTTATAACAAAATTATGATTGTTTTCAAATACTTTCTTAACTTAAACATTTTTTAAATCGTACATTAGATTTATAATAAATATGATCAATCCATTTCCAAAAAAACCTAAGTTTTTTGTTTTTTCTGTTTAAAAACTTAAATAAAAAAACGATCCTATTTTACACTAGATAAAATAAAAACCAACAGATTTTTTTCTATTTTAACTAAAAGAAGTAATCAAAGATAGTCTAATTATAATTTATTTCGACCATCTATTTTATGACGTAATTTTTTAAAGCTTTAATTAAAGAATTACTACAATTTGAATTGGGTTCATAAACTGTAAAGTACCGTGTGTATAAAATCACTGTTGAGTGCCTAGATATGGATTTTTATTAAACACACTCTGTGCCTGCAAATTACCATGTATAGATAAATTCTGTCACATTTTGTTTCAAACAGCTGTGAGTTTTTTTGTAATTTATGTGCCCCGCAGATATTGATTGTTTAAAGACACTAACTATTTGACTGTGTACTTCACTAACTACTTTTTGCCTACTTCGCTAACTACTTTCTGCCTACTTAGTAACTACTTTGTTAACTATTTGTATTAACTATTTTATTTTTTGAAAATAGGTAGTTAAGTAGGTAGTTAACTACTTTTGAATAAAAAAGTAGGTAATTAAGTAGTTATTTAAAATCATGGTAGTTAAGTAGTTAAGTAGTTAACTACTTAAATAATTATGACAACACTACTCAAGATACTGAACTTTTATGTGCATTCAGCCCGTCACCCACGCAATTTAAAAATGCTCCCGTTGCGAAAAACCTTATCGTTGTGTGCTGTATAGTTCTTTTATGATAACTTTAATGATAGGGTCTGCTTAATTCGGTTGCTATGGTACTGCTTTTCCTGTTCTCCGCCCTGCTTTAATTTCGCTATGTGCATGTGCATTGCATAGTAATAAAATAACTGGGTATGGCTAGATACCTAACATTACCATCTATTCAGCTATATTCAGGTTATTTTATAATTTTGCACATGTAAAAAAACAGCTGGCGGCCGAAATTAAGGTTGGCCGAATTTAAGTCAGCTCCCCTATTTATAAATTTTTTAAGTTCAATGCTTTTTAAATTCAAGTACCTTTGAAGGTTTTAAAAAATAAATTTCTATTAAGTTAAATGCAAAAATACAGAATATTTTTAAACCAAAAAATGTAGTTTAATTTAATACTTTTTATACCCACATTAAAGCGTAAATTTCATATTGTTTTTAAATTTTCAAAAATTACACAGCACACACCTTACGGCCATTGCCACTTGTTCTTCGGGGGAAAAGGAATAATTTCTGTTTGTCATATGAGTCCATTCCGGTGTAATTAAGTCTACAATATAGTTGAAGGAATCCTTGGAAAAACGAAACCGCTGTCTAAACTCTTCCTCAGTATAAAATTCCAGCGGATTATGTGTCCCGAATAGCCTTTCTTTTCTATTGAAGTTATTTCGGTTAAAACAATTGAAATTTACACGTACAAAAGCCATGATTTCTAATAAAACATTTTTTTTATATTTCCTTAAATGCTAAGGTACCTCTCGACTTACCTTTGATGTAAAGCAAAAACTTAAGGGTTCATCCTGAAAATTTTATGCAACCCACTAAAAATCGCTTAAATAAATAACTAGGAGAAACCTTAAGAAAAAACTTATCTTTCAAACTTTTATGCAACCGAGCCCTGTTTACTCTATTCTACACTAAAGAAAATTTTATGCTTTTTCTGCTTCTTTGCATTCTTCTTTTGCTTCCTTTGTCTCTGCTGGTACACACTGTTTAATTCCTGTTTGTGTGCAAGTTTCTGAAATCCTACCATTTCATAACCTAATATATACAAAATCTGTATAAACCTTACCGGTTTATCTACTGTTAAAGCTAAAAACTTATGCTTTGGCAGCTGACAAAAACTATGGTTTAAAAAATAAAGTTTGCGCTGACGAAAACAAATCAAATTATAAAATAGCAAATTATGAAAGGATCGGAATCTTATATAATTCTTTAATGAATCAAAAAAATTTGCTTAAAATTTTTTAAATAACTGCAAAAATTTGTTTAAAATTTTCATGAAAATGCATTTGATTGGACGTTTCGTCTAATAAATAGTTCGCTCAGTATTTTTAACCCAAAAATAAGTGGAATTAACGTTTGCATGAAAACGCTAAAACATAATCGAGTGAAGAGGAGGAAGAAAAAAGAAAGATTGCTCCAAAATGATGTAATTAGAATATGAGCCTGGTCAAAACAGTGGTAATTGCATTTGGCTGACTATAAGTGCGAAGTTCTGAATATTGGGATCAAAAAACAAAAAAATCCGTTTGATTATATGTTACAAAACAAAATTCTGCTAAAAAAGAAATTATTTAAAGATCTAGGAATTTACATTTCTGAAGATCTAAATTTTTCTAACATTGTGAAATCGTAGCAAAAAAAGCTTCAAAAATTGTTCTTTTTATTTAGAACATTTAGTTCAACCTGATACAAAACTTTTTAAAAGCGTACACATCATTTGTTCTTCCAATTGTTGAATACGCTAGTGTTGTTTGGAGTCCGTATTTGATTAAAGATGTTGAGCTTATTGAGCGTGTTCAACGTAACTTTACACGAAGATCATATAGAGATGCCAGTTAAGTTACGTTTCATATGAAGAACGACTGAAATTTTTAAAGCTTCAAAAGATAAGTGATCGATGGAATATTAGTGATCTTTCTGAGTGCTACAAGTTACTTTATTTAAAAACAAATATTAATCCAAATGATTTTTTTCACTTAAATTAAAACTCTACTAGAGGGCATTCCCTAAAGCTCAAAGTTTAGAAATCATGAATAAACTGTGGAAAATTCTTTTTTTTGCAACAGAGTTGTTTCACACTGGAATTCCCTCTCAAAAAATCAAATAACCGCTTCTTCATTAAATATTTTTAAAAACCGTATAAAGAATGGTTCTTTTTAGAGCTTATTTATCATAAGCCTTAGAAACATTTCTAGTAAAGCATGTAATCGTAACCTGGCAAAATGTAATTGTTTCGCCTTGGTAATGCTATGTATTGTGTAGAGTTACTATGTTGTTTGCTGGAGAAAAATGATGATGAAATGATGATGACTGAAATCGATAAAATCCTCTCTGAAAATGAAAGTTAATCGCTGCTGTTTGTTTACTTTTATTTAAAGTTATATGAATTATTATTTTTAATTCCTTGCTTATTTTTTTAAAGAAATAACCGCAATTATTCTGCTCATAGCATTATTTTTATAATTGTTGTAAATAAAAATACTAAAACGAACATTATCATAAAAAAACAACTTGCAAATTGTTATTTATCTTTTTAAAGAAAAAGCAAAAAAAGACATTATTTCAAATTAATAATAATTGTTTACTGATTTTATGCAAAACCTTGGTTTGTTTGATTTTTTGCTTCTATACAGCACATTTTAGGATTTCAAATATTTCAAATTTTTATTGGTTTGAAATCTTGACCCTTACTTTCAATATTTCTTATATATTTCCTAATATTACAAAAGCAGAAGCATTTTTTTTTCAAAGTTTTTGCTCTGGCGCTTTGGTGCTATTTGGCGCGTGCTTATTCCACTCTTTAATGTTTCAATTACAGAAAATGCTACTATTTAAAAATTTGGATATTCTTTTATAAAATTAATTTTTAATTTTGGATAGCGTTAAAAACAGAACATTAATAAACTTTTTATAGTTTTTAAAATTAGTTTTAAAAACACAAATTTCAACTTTCTTTTTGCTGATTCAACCTCATTGTTCTCTAAACAACTATTTTAGTGACGATTTTCAACTATTATGATGTTTTATCAAAAAACCGAACTTTATATAGTACAAACAAATATATTTAGGCACTTGGACGTTGTCAAACAAATCAACGTGTAGCAATTTTTATTAAGTATACGTTTAAACTAAAGAAACTAAGAAAGCAACGCTTTTTTTAATTTTATTTTTTCTTTCTAAACCCAGTCTTGTACAGTAAAGGCTGGTTTATACTTATGACAAAACGTCCTTTGGACAAAGTCCAAAGGACAATCTTAGAAAAGCCAAAACGTCCTTTGGACAAGCCAAAACATCTTTTGGACTTTTTCCTTTGAACGAAGTATGAATGCCACTTATAATTTGGCCTTTAGACAAAGTCCAAAGGACACAATTCAAAGAGAAAAGTGCAAAAGACGTTATTACGCTGTATTTGTGCTTTGGACAAAGTCCTACGGACTTTTGTTGTTTGGACTTTGTCGAAAGAACTTTTGTCCTGTTTTGTCATAAGAATGAACCAGCCTTGAAAGGGATTATTCAGAACTAATCTATAAAAGATATCTATAAAATCAACTAAACAATTTTAATTAAACGCCATAAATTAGGTTACATTTGTAGTCAAATCGAAAATTTAATTTTTAGTCAAATCGAAAATTTATATTGTGTTAACTTCGATTGTAACGCAACTTCAAGTCAAAGTTAAATGTAAATATAGAGCGCTTTGCTTTGTTTGTGGTGTCTTCAGATTGAAATGTTTTTTTAATGTTTATCCCAATAGTGAAATCAAAAACGTATAATATCTCGGTAAGGATGGGGTTCCTGAAATGAAAACAACAATTTTCACCTGCCTCCTACCTAGATTCTAGGACACGAGGGTACTGGACACGAGGGTACTGGACACGAGGGTACTGTAAACGAGGGTACTGGACACGAGGGTACCGGACACGAGGGTACTGAGCTAAGAAAAAATACGTTTGCCACAAATATGTAAATTTTCTAAACTGAATGAGCCGAACTAAATTTTAATCGTTTGAACTTGAAGAGTTCAAAACGTTTGAACAATTAAACGTTACATAAGTCGTTTCGTTTTTAATTATAAATAACATTTTTTCTTGCTTAAATATAATGCAATTTAATAATCAAAAAACTACGTAAATTGTTTAAAAAACATAATACTAAAACATGAAATTTGGGTGGGGGGGGGTTAAACATGAAATTGGTCGGGTTGGGTTTTCAGCAGTTATGTAACCAATTATTATTTAGTTGCGTCATGTGTTTCTCTGCACGTGATATTTTCTCAAAAAACGAGTGGTTACTTTACCACTCATCTATTTTCACCCTGATAGAATTTATCTTTAAAACATGAATTTTTTAAACATGAAATTTTTAATTTTTAAGCATTAAATTTTATACACAATTTATACATGAAATTTTAAATTTTTAAACATTAAATTTTACACACAATTTATACCATGGGTTTTTAATAAAAACAATGATAATGTTTGAAGCTATTTGCGAATCTATGAAGCTTCGAAACCCTGGCTTTGAAAAAACTAAAGAATTATTAGTAAACAACCATGAGTGGAATGAGAACGCCAAGAAGTTATTTAATTACTGTGTTTTTAAATCATACTCGTACGAAAATACGAAGCGAGTTTCAGTTTTTTTGCTGTCCTTTTTATATTTAAACTCCTTTCATTGACTCTTGATTAAAATAAATGAGTTTTTTCATAAAATCTTTAAAAATAATAACTCCTGCAAAAATAGATTTTAGCAGTAGAAATTTAAAAAAATAACTTCTTGCCTTTTTTAGTCAACTCTAGCTTTAAGAATTTACTTGAACACATGTTAATCATTGAAAACAAGGCAAACAAAATGTCCTTTTAAAACCCAAAAACATACAATTGTTAGGTTTTTCATGTATGATATTTTATACATTTAAATCTAGTATAGTATAAAGTCGTGAGTTAAATAATCCAACAACGGATCTTTGGGAGTCTTCAAAACCCATTGCACGGTAAACTTTATTTTCCTAAGCCTAAGCAAAACCCAAAAATTAAGCTAAACTTTATCATAATATTTCAATAATAGTGTGCTTTTTAAAAATACTGAATAATTTACTGTTAAAAAAGGCAAGCAATTGTTTTTCGGAAAATATTTTACTAAAATGTTTTATTTGCATTTATTTCTGCAGTTATTTTTTCCGTTAAGGCATTTTTAAGAATTCCTTTTTTTAACACACCACGAAAAATAACCACAAAAAATGTTTTGACAGCACAATCAAACCATAGCAGCAACTTTAATGCTTATGATTTTTCCAGTCGTCTCATAGATTCTCAAGATTTTTAAAGCTAGTTGTTATATAAAAAAATTCACGAAAATGTATACAAATTACACGAAAATGTTTTAATGTTATGAAATTATATTTTTTGTTTTATGTCTTCTCAATAATTTTATTTTTATAAACCTCTTTTATAAGTCAGTCAAACAACTAAATGATATTTAAACATAATAAACTATTGTTATGCAATAAGTTTATTCCTTTTTATGCGGGAAGGTTATGTTTTTTGCTTGTCAGTACCCTCGTGTCCAGTACCCTCGTGTCCCCCTTGCATAATGAATCGATTTTGCTGCCAGGTTGTGGTGAACGCAATTTTTTTAAGCCCAGTACCTTCGTGTCCAGTACCCTCGTGTCCAGTACCCTCGTGTCCAGTACCCTCGTGTCCAGTACCCTCGTGTCCAGTACCCTCGTGTCCAGTACCCTCGTGTCCCGTTCCCCCTACCTACATATTTCGGTATATAATATATTTTTGGTAAAAAGGTTAAAAAACCAAACCAAACACACACAAATGTTATGTTGCAAGTACAAACACAAACCGCTCAAAAATAAACAGGAAAATTGTACAAAAAATATAAATTAATAGCTAATACAGTTATAATCTTTATTATTAAGAGTTAATCTTTACCCCAAAAAACTCAATTTATATAATTAATACCCAAAAAAGCCGTTTTTAAAAAATAACGACCGTAATTATATGATAAATGTACAAGAAAAATGTGTTTGCACAAAAATTTACGTAAGTTTTTATTACGACAAACAAAAAATTGTCCTATTTTAACGTAATTTACAAAATTAGAAACATTATATTTTTTATCCTCTAAAATCTACTATCGACAATTATAAGTTCCAGGAAAAACAAAAAAAGTAAAAAGCGAAAAAAATTTAAATTATATTTGCTAAAAATATAACACAAAAAACAATAAAAAGTTGTCCTTTTACTCTCTTAACCCACAATATTAAAATTCTGATACAGACAGCTATCTGATTATCACAGAATTTAGTTTTTACAAAAAAATTTGCGCTATGACGAATAAAATAAGGCGCCGAAATTACATAAAAGCTTTTTTATATAACATTAACTTAACATAGCTTAACATTTTTAGAAAAATCTGCGCTACAGAAAAAAATTATTTTTGAATATTGTACTTCACAAATAACGCGCCATTTTTGTGTACTTGCTTTCTAAAAACTGTCGTGAATTTTCTAATAATGTTATGAAGAAGTTATTAATGAATTATTTATTAAGCTATTATTTAAATAAAGTTCAAATTATAAAAAATATGTTTTGAAAAATGAAACCATTTAAAAATTCCATGATCACTGAATTTTAAAGTAGTCTACTTTTTAATCAAAATTAATGTTTTCAATCGGTGAGTTAAATAACGCGTTGCCAACGTAAGTTAAAAGATTTGTTGTTTTAAAAGTTTCCTAAATTTGTTTATCTCGTTTAAAACTAAAGTATAAGTTTAAAAGTTTGTTTATAAGTTTAGTAGAATTAAAAAAAGTTTCTGTATCTACTCGTTTTCAATAAAAATAATGGGTTTATAGCATACATGGGGGGAATTCGTCAGATGTGGAATGGGGTTAAACCTGAATTAAGGGAGAGAGACTAAAATTAATAAAACAAAACGCATTTTACCCATATTGATTTTAGATTTTGAAGAAGAAATAAAATCGCTAATTCTTGGTCAAAAAGTCTTTTTATTGCATTTTTGAGTTTTTAATTGCTTAAAACACTCATTTAGACCTCAAAACTCTAAGGTGCTGTGCGGAGTCAAACTTTTTGACTTTGACTTTGATAATTTTTTGTGAAAACCTTACCCCTGCCCCCAAAATATTTTGTTAAAAAAATCTTTGTGGGCTATTGGGGGCAGAGGTAAGGTTGTCATAAAACATTAACAAAATTGAAGACAAAAAGTTTGACTCCACACCGCACCTTTATGTTTAGAGGCGGTTAAAAGACATTTTTTCTTTCTTCTTATTCTTTTTTCTTATTTTAAAGACATTTTTGTCTTCATTTTTCCTAGAGGGTTAATTAACCCAATGCTTCTGAGTGGGGGATGGCGTTTAAACCCCCATTTCAGAATTTGAGGTTTTAACTCTCTTCAACCTCCCTATGCCCATGTATAATTTATAGTTTAAATATAATATATGATTTTAACCCAGATAAAAAACATAAACTACACCATATCTAACTTTTTGTCTCATAATAACGGTCCTATTCATTTGTTGAAATTCAAAACTTAAGCTTTTGGCTGTGTTTTTCTGCAAAGCTTTATTAAAATCTGTCCACTATTAAGAATTATATTTATTTAGGATACTTTAATTTTCAACTTTCAAATTTTTATTTTTTACGCTCAGTGAGAAAATGTTTTGGATTAATGCTATATAAATAATGTAAACTTTTATTTTAATCATAACGGTATGCCTAGGGATCGATCGGGGCAGGATTTTTGCTGATGCCGGGGCCGGGGCCGGGGTAGAGAAATTTGGATTTGCCGGGGTCGGGGCCGGGCCGGGCCAGGCGAAAAATTTAGCAGAATTTGTAATTTTGGTCAGTTTTTCAAATAAAAATCAAAGTTTTTACTGCTAATTATTTGGTTTAGGTAATTCATAGTCACATTTTAAAATTTAAGCGCTTTGAGAGTAAAAAAAAACTTATTTTTTATTACACAAAAATTTTTTTTCTAAGCAAAACAAAATTTTTATTTTGATATTTCGATTTTTTAAACCTAAATTATTATTTTATTTACATAATATGTACATTTTTGCATATAATAATTAGCAGTATATTCTTGTTTAAAGCATATACTTAATCGCAAACCATTTATGTTACTTTTAAAGAATGCTTTACAAATAGAGCAGGAGTGAAAGTACTTTTATAGAAGGAGTATGCTTTGATCAGTAAAGCAAAACGTGGTAAAGAAACTGAAATCAAAACTGGGTACAATTGACAAAACTATTTCAAAATGAAATCTCTTCATATTAAAATATTTTAAAATAAATATTGTGATGCAAAAGTATTGCCGTGTGTTGGTCCCCCTTGTTCCCCGGCGCCCTTTCGCCTCCCGCGTAATTATTAAATATTTTCTTCCCCCTCCCCTTAGCTGCACAGGCAGCTCGTCGTTCCCACGCCGGGTGGCTCGCCTCACTTACAAACTGACTAAGTAGGCGGTGAAAAGGCGGTCGTACTTTACGCTCCGCAGGCCGCTCAAAATTCTACTTTAGGCTCCTCATTTTGTAGAGGCGTGCAAAATGAGTAAACAATCAGCAAGTAGTCGGTTGACCCGAGTGGGGATTACAGCGTGTTGCAAAATACAAACAGGTGGCTTTTTGTTATTAAAATTCCGCATATATAAGTGGCAGGGTTTCGCTAAAAAGTCAGTTTATAAGGTTTCTCTGACTCGACTGGAACAGCCCTCCAACCGCAGGAGAGTTTTCAGAAAAATGTCATGCTATTTTTAAAAGAGGGTTCCGAAAAGGAACCCTCCATTTTCTTCGACTGTTTGTTCACCCCTGGGTTGTCCGGGGTTTGTTTTTGTGTCCCTCTTCAAAGAGCCGAGTCGGCTCCGGTTGCATTATAACCGGCCGGCGTATTTTTGTGTTTTTATTCGGCTCCCCCTTCCCCCACCTGGAAAAATCTACGGCAAATTGGTGGAACTTTTTTGGCGATACTTCGAGCCCCCCTACAGAGAAACCGCGCCAACTAGCGTATTATGCGACATTGGTAGTTTTTATATCCTGATTCAATTGCGGTTTATTCCCCCCTAGTCGCCCGGCTAATACTTGCAGATTGGTGGAATAACGATCGTAGTTCAGCCCAGGTAAAATGGCCCACCGTGGCTTAGTCGGTCCGTTTAGGTCAGAGCTAGTCAGCACTAGCTCCTTAAGATTAATTTTGTAGACACTTAGGTTTAGTTAAATTAGGGTTCCCCTTAAGTTAGTGGTGGTTTAGGTTTTCCCCCTTTCCCCCTTACTTAAGCTAAGCCCCTTTTTAACTCAAGGGTTAGTTTTGGGTTACCCACCCACACCGTATTTACCAGTCTGCCTTTGTGTAGGTTCTTTGGGTAGTTGCCGCCTAAAACGTGCCAAATTACTAAAACCGGTGTTTAAATGGCTTTAAGCCTTATTTTTAGTATTTCCCCCTACTACGCACGCAGCTTCAGCTAACCTAAAAGCGCCCCTAACTTTAGTTAAGTTTCCGCCCAGGCTAAGCACAAACAACAAAGTAAAATTTATAATCATTTTTATAGGTAACACAATAGGCTAAGTAAAGTCCCCTTTAGGTGCCACCCGTAAATAGGCTTACCCAACCTTTTCTGTGTAATGTGTACTGGCCCGGTAATACCTTGGTTGGCCGCTAATAAACTTAAATACTGTAAAAACGCGTTTGGCAGTTTAGACGGGAGCTCAGTCGGCTAACCCCCTACTTAGCTCTCGTCAACTAAGGGTACTAATTACTAACTTAATAACGGATCCGACTGAGTTTACCTTTGCCTGGCTGGCGCCAAAGACCGAACTTCGCAGCGACTAGCAAAAGCCCGCTAGGGCGTAAGTGACAGACTTTCCAACTCTTCTTCCCTAATCTTTCCTAGGCGGACAAATGAGCGCCGCAGACGATCCCCTGCCGAATTTAGGCGCTACATTTCTGGAGCCGATAACGGGGCTTCGAGATTAAAAGCCTGAATACCGGTAGGGATCACCCGTCTAGGAAAGAAAACGGACAGAGAGGGTTGAGTCTGTCGTTTTTATTTCTTATTGTATATAATTTTTATTTAATTTTTTTATTTATAAACGTGGTGTTATTTCTGGCAGGTAGTGTACCTAGGAAGTAGGTCCCGGCTTGAGTTATTAGGTTACCCCCCAGAAATTCGTGCACTACCCTCCGTTGATTTAGACAAAGTTATAATTGTTCTTGAACAATTGTAACTATGGCTGAATTCTCCGGGGATAAAAGCCAGAAACTAGATGTTGAGGCCCCGGCTACGCAGGTGAAGGGACAACCTCGGCGAGATTCAAGGGTCGGAGCGCTGAATAGCAAAGCTGACCTGGTTTCTCAAGCAAGAAAAGAACGTAGGGTGCCCGCAACTAAGCGATACGAGTGGGTTTCGGTCACTTCTGATTCGTCAGAAGGGACAGGGGACGAGGATCCAGAGGCAACTCTGGGTTCTCGAACCTTGAGGAATCGCTTGTATTGACGCCGACGAACGGCTGAATTAAGACGTCAGGAAAGACTGCGTAAGACAGACGTAGAATCCGAAAGGGAATCATCCGAATCAGCGCAGGATTTGGACCCCCAGAGGATTCCTCCCCCCCACATTTATCACCCCCACATTAAGCAACGAGAGCATTTTGAGCGAACTCAGTGGGCGGAGGGGAGCTTCCTACAAGGTCAAAACGGTAATCTTTTGCAAAAAGGTGAAGGTGAACCGGGGGCGTCTACTTTACTCCCTGGTTTACCTGAACCCCTGGCACATACGATTAATGTGCCAAATTTTTCGCAAACACCGGTCTCATTAACCCCCTGAGACCTAGACCTTTTGGAAGCGGAACCAACCCAGCTGAGTCGACTCATTGCACAAGCAGCTTCACAAGCACCAACCCAGAAAGTTAATATGGCTGTAGCCGAAAATTCAAATGTTTCAGAGCTCCAGACTTCAACAGCTATAGAGTCAATGCAGAAAAAGCTGGATTCCCTGACGGACTATGTAAAGTTGCTGATGATGGAAAAGACAGCTTCTGTCAAGTTACCTTCAAAAACAAATGTGGAAAAGGACGGTTCCCCCTGGGACAGGTCCAAAGGGAGAGGCTCACCCCATTCCAAAAGGGGGCATAAAAAAACTGTAAAAAATTTTAGCTCTGGTAAAAGTTCATCTGGGTCAGAGTCGTCCGACTCTACCGATTCAACCTTGAAGCCAATAAGACGACAACAGTCGCGTCGTCGTAGCAATTCGTCAACAAGCAGAGGCTTCTGGGTTCATTGGGAGGTTCGGCCGCCTCATATTAAAACAGCTTTAAAAACACCTTTTCAAGTGGGTATTTTTAAGGGAGAAGACAGATCCAAGCCCTTTAGTATGTGGTTAGATAAATTTAATAGAATGTGTTTATCTTCTGGCGTTTCAGTAAGGGACCATGCGGGTGTACTCCCCGGTTACCTTGAAGGAGCAGCCGCAACAGCTTACAAGTCCATTCCCCTGTATATCCGGAATGACTATACACAAGTGGTGCGAGCCCTTACGCAGGAATTGGAGAGGACGGTCGGATCCACCACGGATATCCTGTACAGACGGACACAAAGACAAAACGAGAGCGTAACTGATTACGCTGGACAAATTGAGTTATTAACTGAAGCTTCTAGGTTAGAGACAACAGCAGATATGCCCCCAGGATCGATTGAGCAGCTCAGGACAAGACTGTTTTGGACAGGGCTTCTACCTCAGATAAAGCAAAAGTTTGGACTCCGGGAAAGACCCAAGTCATTCACCAAAGCAGTCCGGTTAGCTATGCAAGCAGAAACGCTTCTGCAGGAAGGTAAAAAGGGCGAGACGGCACTGGCGGTCTGCGACCAGAACCCAAAACCCGAGGTAGGAGAAGACCGTCAGCAGTCTCGAGAGCAGGACAAAAATCGTGTTTTCAATCGTTCAAACGGCTCTCCTGAGAGGAGGGACTTAGCCCAACCTGGTTCCCAGGAAGAGGGTAGTTGACCCCCCCAAAATCCCATGTCCCGCGCATTGGGACGCGCCAATGCGCATGACCCGGAGCGGTGGACAGCCGGTGGATCACCAATTTGCGATTACTGTAAGAGGGCAGGGCATTTTGCGCGTGATTGTCCAGACAAAAACGGCAATAATAACCCCCCACGTCCCACAGGTCGTAATCAGCAAGGCAATTTTCCGCGTAATAATAATTATCAAAATAATAATAATAGGCGTTTTAATAATAACACTGGTCGTTGCAATAATAACAATGGTAAAAACGGCAACCAAAATTTTGTGCAACAAAATCAAAACAGTGGTAATAATCAACCCCGTATGCCAGCGCTGATGGATCAGTGGAACGGCCCCGCTCCGAGTCAGGGTGGAGGACCCCCCAAAATGAACAATCGCGGGCTTCGGCCAATTTTTTAAATTCTAATATTAATAAACGCGTATGTGCGACTGCGGTGTGTAATGTTGGTGTGGAGCCGTCCCCAAGGATGAATGTTGACGCACCCCCTTGGTATCCAAAATCTCATTCCCCAGGGATTTTGCAAGAGGAGGCGGACAACAGGATTCCCCCCTCTAAGGTAGTCGTTAAAGACCCGCATCCTCCGTTGTCTTCTGGGAGTATCAGCAAAGTACCAACCGCAGGATTCGGTAAAAGGGGAAGTACAGCCTTCGGGGCGTCCTTTGCTCTCACGAAAGCGCCAGGGCAGCCCAGGATGTTCGAGTCAGGCGACTTATTGTGTAGGTTACCCCAAGTAACCCCTCTGTTCACAGGAACAAGGGGAATGTACAATGATAAACCTGGTGTACATCTTATAGCAAGAGTCGTTTCAGATTGTACCGTATCAACGTTGCTAAAGAATTTTGCTAAAATGGCGGATTCAGCAGAAAAAGCACCTGTTAAGCCTCGCGGTAGGGGCAGAGTTCGTAAATTTTCTCAGAGTAGGCCAGGGTTAGCACGAGACACAGACACTGAGTCAGTGGAGTCGGTACCCACTAACCGCACGCGAAAGTCAGGCGTCGGTGGCGGAGGATTCCCCCTCAGGTGCAGAGACTGGGACCTCCCAAAGTCAGGAAAGTTTTAAGAGTGTTCCCACCCATCTTTCTGACACTTCCGCCGAGGACTTATCTCTGACCTTAGGGCCAATGTTCAGAGAAGAAGAAGGATCTCAAGACGAAGAGACAACCGTTGAAGAGGATCCTCCCCCCCTAAGAGTAGAACAGGGATTCCCGACAGTCGAAACGTTGAAAACGGGAGAGGCTAAGCCCCTGTTAAAAAATGGTAAAAACAGGGCGCCTAAAAAAATCGTGGTAACCCCTAAAACAGCACGCGACCCCTCAGTTAAAAGTACGGCACATGTTCCTCCTGAGATTTTAAATCGGGAATCCCGCCCCCCTTTAGCGACGTCCACCCCGGAGGAAGCGACCCTCCCTACTCGTTTTGTAAGGCAAAGAGCAAATGAGCCATTCCTCACTCAAGAACAGCTAGCGCGACGTGAGCGAGAAAGGCGGCAATGGGAAGAGCAAGAGGCGAGACGTAAAGAGGAAGAGGAAAGACGGAGAGAAGTAGAGAGACAGAGACTTGAAGAAGAGGCAGAATGGGGTTCCCCTGGCTATCAATCAGACGATCGCAGCACGTCATCAGGGCCTGAATTCCCCCCTTACAAACCCAGGCAACGGACTGCAGCTCAGAAGGCGGCGCGAAAAAGACGGCGGCAAAGAAAGAAAGAACGAGAGCGCAGGCGTCGTGAAAATCCCCCTACGCAGGCAGAGGCTCCCCCCCAAAACTGGGAGGAAGAAGAAGAAGATGATGATGAATTATCCCTCCCCCTGCGCGGCGCAAATGTATCAGGAGAGATGAACCAATCTACTCCTAGCTCTTTTCGCATGGGTACAGGATTAGGTCTTCGGACGGCCCCAACAACGATGCCAGGGTTTGCTCATCCCAGGCCTCGTCCCGTCCTGACCGGTCCAACTTGGGAAGAAAGTCTCCAAAATTTGGAAGACGAGTTTAGAGGGCTCTCCCCAGGGGTTGAGCAAGGAGGCACACCTCCGGCAACGGTACGGATCTCCCCTTTGCAGGAAGAAACTGTGGCAGAGACATCCGTGCAGCACGCTCCCACCCCTGAGCCCCCGCCTGTCTCCCCTTCCCTTCATCAAGGACGCCGACGTAGACCCTTCCCCATTCCCGCCCAGCAAGTCCCAGGTTATGACAAAGTTCCCCAACCTGTCCTGGCAGATCCTCCGCAACCTCTCACATTAGAGACATTTTTCGAGGTGGAGTCTCAAGAAGACATTGCGGCTTATCTCTATCGGGTCGCCCCTCTGGTAACTTCCCCTCCACCAGAAGAAGGAATGTTAGCCCAGGCTCGAGACCCCAATGCCCCTCCTGAAAGCCATGTAGAAATCCATATGGATCCCCCACCAGAAGAGATCAGCCGCCCTTTCGGACACGATGTTGATGCGTACGGACGTCCGGTTGGGATTGCGGTCCCAATGATTCCGGCTCCTAGGCAACCGGCTTTGTCAACGGAGAGACAGGGTGGACAAGCAACTGAGGAGACGGGTTTTGCATCCCTGAGGCAAAGAGCGGCTCACCCTCCAGAAAGGGATCCTCCCCCACCACCCGGCCAATTGCCTGATATATGGAGGGATATGGCGGCACCTTTTCCAGTCACTCAGCATACGGTGCCTTATGATTTAATTCCGCGTGGCAAAGTGCCTTGGCCGCCGATTTGGCCGCACCCGTACTTTATTCGCCCCTGCGAGCCATGGATTGGGCTGCACCGCCGAACAGCTGAAACTCGCCAAATTATGCACCCAATGTTCGATTGTCGGCGATGGGACGTTGGCTTTCCTGAGTATGAACGCTTGTCTTTTCCTCGGGAGGATTGTAAGTATAAGTTCTTAAAAATACTCTGTTATTTAGTATTATTCCTAATCTTAGTAACCGGCGTGCGTGCGGGACAGTTTAAAACTCTATTAAAAATGGGAAAACAAAGTTTGTGTCTTGTCTTGTGTCCAACATTAATGTTACTATTCTGTATGTTGTGTGTAAAAAAGGCTAAAAAAAGGTTTAAACGGCAGGAAAAAGCTTTAGCAAAATCAAAACATAAAGTAAATATGTTACAGACGGATGATTCTTATCGTTGTGTTGGGGTTATTAAAATTGAAGATGTGTTCGTCAAAGCGTTATTTGATACTGGAGCGACGTGTTCCATCATTTTGACAGAAATGGCAAAGAGTCTCCCTTCGGTAGATTTTCAACCCTTCAAAGGTCAACCCGCCCAGGCTCTCTCAGGAGACTTAAATTTTCAAGCTACAGGAAATGTAAGGCTAAAAATTGGTCGAGAGAAGATAAGTTCTGTGGTGAATGTGCAAGATAATTGCCCTGTTTTGGTCTTGTTAGGAACAGACGTTATGAGAAGACTTGGAAAAATTGAGTTCGACTTCGAACAAGAGAGAATCGTCTTGGGTGATGGATGTAGGCTTCCCATGGACCCAGACATGGAATATCCCATTAGCGGGATTGAAATTTGTGCGTACGCAACAAAGGTATTGACCCCCAGGTCAAGGACTGCTCTGACGGTCAAGGTAGGCTCCCCCTTACCACAAGGCGCAGCAATCATCTTGGACTCAGAGGCTCCATCCTTTCGACGCACCGGTTTGTTCCTGGCAAATGTGCTGGCAACGCACTTTGGAGGAAAAACCATCATTGAAGTAATGAACCCTACGGCAGAACTGATCACTCTGTACGCAGTTTTTTTTTTTTTTTTTTTTTTTTTTGGGTTTTTTGTGTTTTTTTTTTTTTTTTTTTTTTTTTTTTTTTTTTTTTTTTTTTTTTTTTTTTTTTTTTTTTTTTTTTATAATTTTATATTATTTTAATAGCACTTCAATTGGCACTGCAAATGTTCTTAAGGAATTTGTAGTTGATATTATCGCCAGACCGGAGGATACCGATCTGGGCGAAGTTTCCCAAGTCTTTAATGTTTCAACGTCGGCGAGACCCGCAGATTTTGACCCAGTGAAGGAAATGAATCTAGCTGAATCTGACTTAACGGAGGAACAAAAGGAACTCCTTATGGAATTGATCCGAAGAAACAAAGATGTGTTTTCTTCAGGTCCATATGATACTGGGCGGACTTCCCTGTTAAAGCATGAAATCGACGTTGGAGATAATAAACCCCATAGGCAAAAGCCATATCGAGTAGCCGAAAGCCAAAAACAAGTTATTCGTGAAGAAATAGAGACGATGCTTCAAAAAGGAGTAATAAGAGAATCCAAGAGTCCATTCGCGTCACCCATAGTCATTGTAAGAAAGAAAGACGGAACAAACCGTTTTTGTATTGATTACCGAGGAGTGAACAAGATTACCAAGAAGGATTCTTTTCCCCTACCCAGAATTGATGAAGTATTGGAAGCTTTAAATGGAGCAATTTATTTCTCAACCCTTGATTTATTATCGGGATATTGGCAGGTTGACCTCGAGGAAAAAGATAAGGAAAAGACAGCTTTTTGTAGCCCTATGGGTGGGTTGTATGAATTTAATGTGTTGCCCTTCGGTTTGTGTAATGCACCTGCAAGTTTTCAACGTCTCATGGAAATCGTCCTTGCTGGCCTGCGCTGGCACAACTGCCTAGTATATATTGATGACATAATCATATTTTCAAAAACGTTTCCCCAACATTTAAAGGATATTGATCTAGTATTGGACAGGCTGCGTCAAGCCAAACTTAAATTGAAACCGAAAAAGTGTCATTTTGGACGGAAGTCAGTAGAATTTCTCGGACACATCGTAAGTAGAGAAGGGGCTCAACCAAATCCCTCCAAAATTTTGTGTGTAAAGGATTTCCCGGTTCCGAAAACTCAGAAACAAGTTTGCTCATTTCATGGTCTCGCAAATTTTTACAGAAGGTTTATCAAAAACTTCGCAGAAATTGCTAGTCCTTTATACAAGTTAATGGGAAAATGAACAAGGTTTTATTGGACACCGGAGTGCCAAAAAGCATTTGATACTTTGAAGGAGAAGCTCTGCTCTACAGATGTACTGGCTTTCCCTGATTTCAAACGTCCTTTTCTTCTTTCAACTGACGCCTCAGACACAGGAATGGGAGCTGTACTTTCGCAAGTATATGCAGAAGGAGAAAGACCGATTGCATACGCTAGTCGGAACTTCAATAGTGCAGAGAGAAACTACGCCCCAATAGAAAGAGAAGCTTTGGCACTGGTTTGGGCAGTTAAACACTTTCGTCCTTACCTCTATGGTCATGAATTTAAGTTAACAACAGATCATGCGCCCCTCCAATACATATTCAATAGTGGAAAATGTTCTTCAGCAAGACTGCAACGCTGGGCTTTACTAATGAATGAATATTTGATTACAAATTGTGAGTATCGCCCTGGGAAAGCGAATGGGAATGCCGATGCTTTATCAAGGATTCCCCCACCTGAAGAACTGGAAGAAATAGAAAGCCAAGAGACCACTGATCAAAAAGAGGAAGTACCTAAACCCAGTACACACCTTGCTTGCGCGATACTTTCTCTCATTCCCTCAAATGAAATGGAAGAATTAGTCAAATTGCAACAAAAGGATCCCAATTTTTCCTTGATCTATGCATATTTGAAAGATAATGAACTTCCGAAGGAAAGTAAATTACGTCAGGACATACGTTGGGCGGAAAGATACTACCTCCGACAGAACGTCTTAATGCATGAACACCCCAGAAAAAGAGACTTAGCTTAGAATTTCCTGAACAAATATGTTTACCAAAGGAACGACGTCAAGAAGCCATTAGGTCTGCCCATGATGATATTTTTGGAGGACATATGGGAACTAAACGAACCTTGTCCCAAGTATCCAACCATTTCTATTGGCCCTCAATGAACCAAGACGTCAGAAATTACGTGTCCACCTGTAAGCAATGCGCTCATCGTAAATCTGATGCTCAAACTGCGAGGCCCGCCCTCAAACCCATTAAAGTGACCCGGATTTTTGACAAAATTGGCATGGACATATTGGGTCCCCTCAAGGAAACATACAAGGGCAATAAATATATCTTGGTGATTACAGAATACGTTTCAAGGTTTGCTATGGGATTTCCCCTCCAAGACCAAAAAGCTGAGACAATCGCCAAAATTCTCCTAGAAAAAGTATTGGCAGTTCATGGATGTCCCTTTGAAATATTGACTGATCAAGGAACGAATTTCGCGAGTGAAATAATAGCAGAAATTTGTGAAATTGGTGCTTCAAAGAAGGTTTTTACAACCGCCTATCACCCTCAGTGTAACGGTTTAACGGAAAGATTCAACAAAACCCTGTGTACAATGCTTTCCCTCTATGTGAACGAACAACAAGATGATTGGGATTTTGCTCTCCCTTTCGTGATATCGGCTTATAATCGATCCCCAGAAGAATCGACCCAAGAAAGTCCATTTTATTTGATTTATGGAAGAGACATTCGAGTTCCCCTGGATGTTAAGTATGAAAAGGCTCGTTCCCCTTATGTGGAT
>JASAMX010003907.1:0-13006 GCA_030248175.1 Microlaimidae sp. YZB2_3 | reverse complement strand
TTCTACTTTGATACAAAAACTTTCCTTTAATTTAAAAGAAAACTCATTAGTAGCAGATGTAATTGCTAACTTAAATAAGCGCTCTTTTTGAGCCTTTAAAGTCATTTCAGATAGCTACAATGTATGTTGATATTTTGTAAGAATTATAGTTTATGTTGGCGGCGACTAAGTCGCAAATTTGATGTTGTTGATAAAAAAAAAAAAAAGAAAAAAAGAGAAAAGAAAATTGAAATGATGATACAGTAGAATTAAACTATGCATAGACTATGCATTGTAAAATATTAGTTCTGTTATTTGATCATTAAAAAAATTATATTAAAATTATTAAGATATGGTAAAAGTGAGCTTGTACATGATAAAATATGGTTATAAACTAAGCTACAATAGGACGCCCATTTTAGCTGAAATTCCAATGTGTTCTGAGACTTTGGTGGCTAGATGTCAGACCGTTTGGTCGATGTAAATGCAAGGACACTCACTAAACTGAAATTTATATGCCACCTGAGATCTCAGACACAATAGAATTTCATCTCTAAAAAAAAGCCAACAGACTAATAATGAACCTCTCCAATTAGCAATATCTAAATTATGTGAGTGGACTAAATATGGCAACTCCAGATCGCAGCTCACAAATGCTTTGTTCTTTATCTGGGTTGTGTAGAAAATCCTAAATCAAAATTTATGTTGAAAACCAAACACTAACTGAAAATAGTTCTGCTCCTAAATCTATGGGTACTCATATCAAATGATTGTAAACCTAGTAAACACTGCAGTGAAATTGCTAAACGAGCTTATCAAATTATAAATATGCTTTTTCGTTGTTTTAAAACTAACAAAAAAACTGCACTTTTAAGATCCTAAATTTCCTTTGCACGGCCTATTCTTGAGTACTGTAGCCCTGTTTGGTCCCTTTACTTAATAAAAGACATAGATTTACTTGAACGTGTGCAGCGCTACTTTACCAAAAAGCTTTTCTCAATGTGTGGCTTCACCCCTCATACTAACTATGTCAATCGCTAATGATTGCTTAGCTTTCAGTCGTAAGAAGAAAGGCGTATTCGTTTGGACCTTAATATGTGTTTTAGTATTGTAACAAGATCTTATAATTTGAGTTTTTCAAAATTTTTCATTTGGGCAACTTTTAAAAGAAATAATGATCATCCCTTAAAATTATTTAAACCACGCGCTAATGAAAATTTTTTTCCAACTTTTTTCACCATAGAATTATAGACATTTGGAATAATTTGCCTGCTAAATCTGTACTAGTTCTCTGCCTGCTAATTCTGTAATAGCTCCATCTCTATCTTTGTTCAAAGCTCGAACCGCAAAGCTTAACTTTAGAAAATATACTTTATTTGACAGGCACATAATTTAGAAGTCTTGGGGCTCTTATGTGACTTTCCCCTATATTTCATTTTTTCTTTTTTAAGTGTAAAATAGAAAACATGTACTATGATCTAAACTAATTTTGTTGTCTTAACATATATTTTAGTTGCTACATTTAAACGAGAATATTTTAAAATAAAGTTATTATTATTAGACAGACAATTAGACGATTTATATACAATCCTAAGACTAACCTGAGGTAAAATAAAATTAAATAATTTTAACAGAATTAACAGAATTAAATAATCGTACTTTTTGTTTTATACGATAAATGCGGACATATTTAAGAATAGTTGATGTTTTAAATAATTACAAGCATTTCTGGTAAAGAAATACAATTTTTTTAAATGTGTGTTTTTTGCAGTTTTCCTAGTTTTAGTATGGGTATTTTTTTAAAAAAGTCCAATCAAAGTACGCATCGTAGAAACACGGTTTATACTATGCTTGTTGAAAGTGATTGACAGAAAAAAGTTTTCTCAAGATGAGACCAAAAAACTTATTAAAATGAAAATTTATGTATAAATTTAGCAAAAAACTTTTTAAATAGAGCTCTGGGTCTCTAAAAACCGGTGTTTTGCTCCGTTTCAAAATTACTTTTATTATAGTTTTATTCATACTTGTACCAATATACTTAAAAGAATAGGTTTTACTTTTACATTACTTAAATAAATTTTGACCCTTAATTTTACTTTACTGAAATTAAAAAAATCACAAATTACGCTTACTCTTACTTTACTTAAATTAAAATTTTTCAAATTACTTTTATACTTTTACTTAAAATAATCGAAAATCAATATTTTTTAAAACACTAGTTGATTAGAAAGCAAAAAATCGCAAAAAAAATTTTGCCCCCTATTAAAGGGGTTTTGAAAATTATTATTTTGCCCCCTGTTTGCTCTCAAGTACTTGATATAGTTATGGGTTGATAAATTTTGGCGTTTTTTCGAAAAAAATTGCCAGCAGTTAAACTTTCCGAAAAATGCACTTAATAACAAAACAACTTATGTGTAATAAGCGCCGTTTTAATGCAATAAAAATGGTATATCAACAGTTTTTGTAGTCCTGCGTTAACAAAATCAGCGACCCTTTAAAAAAACTCTTTTTTTTGCTACAGCAAAAAGTGCCGTTTTGCGAACATACAATTTCAAGAAATCCGGAAGCGTGACTACAATAGTTTTTCGTTTTATAAAGCACACCAATCAAATTTTCTGATTAAGTAGAAGAGCTCTCTGTACTAATTATAATGTTTAATTTTGTGATTTGCATGGGCTAAGGTGCAATTTGTAAGAAGCGTTTTTGCTTCATGAAAATTTTAGTTTATGCGCGTGCGAAATTGGCAACGTGCCAAAAATCAAAAACTTTGTTAACAGAAAACTTTTTCTGACTTTTCTGAGTCGACTGATATATATATATATATATAGTTTGTTATAGTTTTGTTCACGCGGTCAAAAGATATAGCGAAAACAAAAGGTGGCGCGCATAATATTTTGGTATACTGATTTGTATTTTTTGTTTGCCCCTCCCTCTTGGTACTCATTTAATACACTAGACTTTAAAAATGCTCTAAGAATAGAGCAGGAAAAAGGGGCGATTTTTCCCCGGGCGTATGTTTAGACAGAAAAGATGTGGACTAGTCTGAGATGGACATTATGTGGACTATAGAAAATTTGCATTTGGTTTGGGCAGCTGCTCAGTAAATAAAAATTTCGACGATATGATAATGATTTGTTATACATTGATCTAATCACACAGCCCTGTTGCATTTTTTTTAGTTTGATGAAATGTCAATTGAAAAAAATTATACTCACAACAATCTTTGACAAGCGCGAAATCCCACTTTTTCAATTTGAAGGTTATATTTGTATGTGTAAGAAACAACTATAAATTTGAAAAAGTGGCGATTTCGCGCTTGTCAAAGATTGCTGTGAGTATGATTTTTCTAATTGACATTTCATCAAACTAAAAAAAATGCAACAGTGCTGTGTGATTAGATCATTGTATAAACAAATCATTATCATATGGTAGAAATTTTTATTTAGTGAGCAGCTGTCCATCTCAGACTAGTCCACATCTTTTCTGTCTAAACATACGCCCGGAGAAAAATCGCCCCTTTTTTCTGCTCTATTCTTAGAGCATTTTTCAAGGCTAGTCTACCACTTTTTTGAATTAAATTAAAAAATAGCCTAATAAACTATAGTTTTAGCTGCGCAATGACATATGTTTATAATCATTCCGTTGCCGAGATATACTTTTTTAAATAAAACATAATAATAAGAAGATGATGAATTTAAATTACAAAATTTACCCACGTTGTTTAATTATAGTTAGTGCGGTGCAGTGGCGCTCCAGACAAAGTTTACCTATGTTCTCTAAATATAGTTGGCGCGATGTGCGCCAGTAATACAATTATAATTCTAAAGTAAAAATAATAATAATAAGAAGATAATGAACATGAATAACAAAATTTACTCACGTTCTCTAAGTATAGTTTGGCGCGGTGCCGTGGGTTAAATTGCAGTGTGGCACCCCGCACCACCGATGATTACCGGCGCGTGGCGCTCCCACGCCACCGACGCTTATTATTATTTTTTAATAAATAAAACTTTGAATAAATTTTGTCATCAGTAATGCTAAAATTAAAAAAATACTCTGTTGTTTTGGCCGTTTTCCGCGCGGTTGAAGCAGATGGCGCTGGTAACTGGTTCTGTTTCTGCCACCAATTAAAACCCGCCTGCTTTTTTTGTGCGGTTTCTATGAGGGGATGTTGGTTGTCTGCTCTGTACGATTTTTATTGTTGCCAAAAGGCTGTTATTGTGCGGTTGGGAGTTTTTATTTGTCTATTTTTTAAATTGAATTTCAAAATTTACCTACGTTCTCTAATAATGGTTGGCGCGGCGCCACGGGGCTAAATCGCCCCGTGGCGCTCCCGCGCCACCCATGATTTTTAATTGAAACAAATTTAAAACTCAAGCTTTTGGTACCCTACATAGCATGATTTATAGAACGTTTTATTAATATCCGTCCAATAAAAATGTTTTCTTTTTGAAAAATGGTGTATAAAAAACAACATTGAAAATAACCAAGTAGTATTCTTGTTAATAACTCGTTAACCGTTGGAAATTAATTTTTGGTGTAATATATTTTTTCTCAGTGTTACCTAATACATCGATTAATATTAATTAAAACGCAAAATAAAATACACCTTGAATTAGTATACTGCACCTTTAAAGTGTACAAAAGTGTTTTTTGTGTTTGTTACAAACAGTAATTATAATTATAATTATATTGTTTGTTTAGGGACGTATTTAAGTGCTTTGACATTTACCTTGCTATTTTTTATTTTTTAAATAATGTTGTTTCACTCTTCTATTTGTGATATTGATGCAATTAATATAAAAAAATAAGTAAATGAACTTAATAATAATAATCTTTTAAAATTCTTTGTTTTTACATTGTAAGTATATTACTGTAAATGTAACCTTTACCGAATATTATTTTAAGAAATGATATATTTATTAAGAAATATTTATAATAGCAAGAATATATAAGAGAAGAATGTGCCACTCAATACAAAAAATCGCACCCATCCGTGCATCGGTTTGCCATAAATAAACCCCCCGGGGGGTCTATATACTCCCCCGGGGGGTCTATATACTCCCCGGGGGGATCTATATACTCCCCCGCGGGGGGTTTATATGCTCCCCCGGGGGGAGTATATAGACCCCCCGGGGGAGTACAGAGACCCCCCGGGGGGGGGTCCGTACACCCCCGGGGGTCTATATACTCCCCCCGGGGGAGCATATAAACCCCCCCGGGGGAGTATATAGACCCCCCGGGGAGTATATAGACCCCCCGGGGGAGTATATAGACCCCCCGGGGGAGTATATAGACCCCCCGGGGGAGCATATAAACCCCCCGGGGGAGTGTATATGCTCCTCCAAAATTAAAAAAAAATTTTTTTTTGTGGAAACGCGTCGCCGCGGCGCGGTTGTCTCGTTGACTGTAGAAACTGTATTTATTATGTTGCTGAAAAGTAATATGTCGCCCCGGTTTTCCGGCCATTATCACAAAAACAACTGTTTTACAAATCAAAAGTTTCACGTTTAACGGAAATTTCAATAAAATTTCGATAAAAAATAACTTTATTACTAAATAAACACTATTTTTACATAATAAATACAGTTTCTACAATCAACGAGACAACCGCGCCGCGGCGACGCTTTTCCACAAAAAAAATTTTTTTTTAAATTTTGGGGGAGCATATACACTCCCCCGGGGGGGTTTATATGCTCCCCCGGGGGGGTCTAAATACTCCCCCGGGGGGTCTATATTAGTGTTGTAAAAAGTATTGATTTTGGATTATTTTAAGTAAAAGTAAAAGTAATTTGAAAAATTTTAATTTAAGTAAAGTAAGAGTAAAAGTAATTTGTGATTTTTTAATTTAAGTAAAGTAAAAGTAAAAGTAATGGTCAAAATTTTATTTAAGTAAAGTAAAAGTAAAAGTAAGACCTATTTTTTTAAGTAAAAGTAAGAGTAAAAGTATAATAAAAGTAATTTTGAAACGGACCAAAACACTGGTTTTTAGAGCTCCAGAGCTCTGTTGTAAAGTTATTTTGCTAATTTTATGCATAAATTATCATTTTAATAAGTTTTTTGGCAAAATAAACGGTTTTAGCGTGTTAGCGGCTTAAAAAATTATTTTTTGTCATTACTTTACAACAAGCCTTTAAGGGAATCTACCCATTAAAATTACTTAAATTTTACTTAAATTAATTTAAGTATTTGCAGAGGAGAATCCGAGTAAGAGTAAAAGTAAAAGTATTTGAAATTTCAAAAGTGGAGTAAGAGTAAAAGTAAAAGTAATTGAATTTTCAAAAGTCGAGTAAAAGTAAAAGTAAAAGTAATCCAAAATCCATTACTTTTATTACTTTAAGTAAAAGTAAAAGTAACTTTTTACAACACTAGTCTATATACTCCCCCGGGGGGGTCTATATACTCCCCCGGGGGGGTCTATATACTCCCCCGGGGGGGTCTATATACTCCCCCGGGGGGGTTTATTTATGGCAAACCGATGCACGGATGGGTGCGATTTTTTGTATTGAGTGGTACATTCTTTTCTTATATATTCTTGTTAATAGTTAGTTATAAAATATAAAAAAATTATATTTCTTTTTTTCGAAACACATTAAAGATATAAAAGCAAACAAAAAACACAACAAATCTAAAAAACGCAGGTAAAAAATATTTTCTTTTAAATACCACTATCTATTTATTCATTTTAGGAGTCTAAACCAAGTTAAAACTTAAAGGAGCACTGTCACAAATCAAATTCCTATAACGCCCGAACCGGACTGCTCCTTTAATACCAAACCTACCTAACTCAACTTTGGTACTTAGAGTGCTCCACTACAAAGCTACAACATTTTTAAATTTCAGCTGAATCAGTTCAGTATTAAAGGAGCAGTCCGGTTCGGGCGTTATAGGAATTCGATTTGTGACAGTGCTCCTTTAAGCGTTTTGGGACATTTTTCATGGCTATTCTAATAATTTTTAAATTTTTATTGTTGCCATATGTTTTGATTAAATAGTTAGGATATTCGTTTGTTATTTCTCCGAAAATTAGTTAATCTTATAAAAATATCACTGATTATCATCAAAATCAAAAAAATAACCACAAAGAATGTGGCGTTACTTAATACGTAATCGACCGAAGTCACATAAGAGATAATTTGCATACGGTTTGGCTGAAAACTACGTAAACTGTCAAAGCATTTTAATCTTTTTGTTGGAAAACCGCGCAAAACTGCTGAACATACATTGCACTACTGCTGAAATAAACATCATACGGAGCGACCAATCAGCTGCGTGCCATGACAGCAACCATGACTTAATTCATTTATTATAAAACAAGAAGACAAAAGTTTTTTTTTCAGAAAAATATGGCTTAAGTTTTAATAAAATGTGAAAGATACTTTTAGCATTGGCTCGAGAGCTATTTAAGCTTTTATTTTTTTAACTTTCAACGCCATCAGCAACCATGACTTAATTCATTTATTATAAAACAAGAAGACAAAAGTTTTTTTTTTCAATTTTTTTAGAAACTTATTAACAACAATACAAAACTAAAACTTTTGGATAAAAATTTTGAGAACTTAAAGCCGTAAATAAAAAAATTTATTTGGGTTTCGGTTTTTTATGATTGTTTAATTGGCGCAAGCTTCGGTTAGGCTTTCTGTAATAAGACCTTTTTACTAATGATTTTTGTTTCTAAGCATAAAATTGTAAGACTTTTAAGCCACATAAAACTTTTTGTCAATATAAATCAAACTTAACCAAACAAAAAAAGTCACATAAAAAGTGTTTAAATTTTTATTTTGATAGTTGATACCTCGACCTCATTAAAATTTTGAGTGTAAATTAGCGGTTTAGTAGCAGTGCAATAAACTCCTGTTTTGGGACGTGAATATCCAATCCCCTTAAGTTTTAACGTGCAATAAGCCCAGGAATAATAAGTACCGTGTATTTACTACCCAGCTTTTTAAATACAAAACAAAAGGTTATATTTTAGAGATATTTAGGGTAACCATGTGCTCTAGAGTATATTATTTTATATTCTGAAAACTGTTGTCATTTTAAAGGGTCGTAGAAGAAGTAGTTGTTTTGTCTGTTTTTTCTTAATCAACATTTCTTTTTTTCTTCTAAAAAGTTCAGCAAGGGCTTCATCTTTTGTCACATCCGGCCAACGTTGACGTACCCATTGTAAAGTCTATAAATAATCAATCAATCATTTATATTCCACCACACTACAGTATACAAAATACAGTGCAAAATGAACTGCGTAAACCAAGCAAACTAATTACGGCAAAGTCCAAACGACGTTTTTACACTACATTTGCTCTTTAGACAAAGTCCAAAGGACGTTTTGTTATAAGTATGAACCAGCTTTTATAGTTAATAAGCACTAAATGCAATAAACATTATAATCCGCTTTTTTTCCTTCTGGTTCAGGTACACTTGATCAGTTTAATTATCCTCCACTAAGTGGTACCCTTCCTCCTTCATCTGTCAATAAAAATGCATTCCCATTTTCGGCGCGCTGCTTAAAAGACCCCCAAATTTTAGGGGGGAGGTAGGTGTTGACAGTAGTCGGAATTTTTAAGGGGTATAACCCCCCTAACTTATGTGTGGAGCTCATCCTGCTTCATATGGCCGGGCGGCGCGGAGTGCACGATATCTACATAAGTGTAAGAACATCGCAGAACAGTATTTTTTTTCCTAAAATATCCTCCTGAAAAATGATATTCTGGTTACGGCAGTAGCTTATTTTTATATTTTATTTAGTCTACCTGCATGAATTCAGCAGATTTCTTTTGGAATTCTTTCTAAGTTTAAATTTCTGTAACATTTATAAAAAATAAAATAAAGATATTAATATCAATACGAAGGAGAATTTTCCAACGCGATTTCAGAGTAATATTATTTAAGGCGTAAAGTTTGTACACCAAAAAATTTCAAATAAATATATACTTAATTTACTAAAACAAACACATTGGTATTGTAGATTTTAAAAGTTTTGGTGAAAAATTCTATGGTTTTTATGGGCAGGCAAGACTAAAAATTTTTCAAACATTAAATGCTAAAAGGTGTAATTTTTTGTGTTTCACACGTTGCAATATTATAATTGTCTTCACTTATTTCTTTTTTAAATTTTAGTATTACACTAAATTTTTTAATACTTACCTCCGTGATAGCTCTTAATTTTTCTTCTGTGGTAAGACGAACAGTTATAAAATAGCTTTGCGCTAGTCCCCATGCAAGAAACACCAATAAAAGGCGAAGTTTAATACCACAGAAGCGCATTGGTAGTAAGTGTAACTCGAAGATATTATTTAGACTAAAGTTAATCAACAACAAATAAATCTGACAAACTGCTCTCTAGAAGTTGTTAATAGTTGTGAACTTTCATCTGTCAGCAAAAACTATAAACTCATAAAACAAAAAAACCCGACGAATAAACTTCAGTAAAAAAACCATTAAGTAAAATTATTAATAACTGCTAACTTTATTACTTATCAAACTAATCTTTCCGACATGTTCACAATCTTTTCCTGATATTTAAACCATTAAGTAGTTTTTAAATGTAAATAAACAGGGTTGCGTAAAGGTTGCTATTAGTGATGTTCCTACCCTCCCACGATTAGAAAATGTCGCTAATATTAAATTCAAACAAAAATTTGAATGTCATGATATGAAATTTGCTCCATCAACTCGTCCCAAACAACTGTTTACAAAACAAAAACCATAGGCAAACCAAACGTAGGTGGTGCAATTGTGGACTATACAAAAAATGGCGATCATCTGCGAACTAATATAAATAAAAACGTTTGATCATAATGTGTAAATCATCAATTTAGAATAACAAAGATTTTAAACTAATTCATTTTTATAAATAACAGTAAAAATAATTGTTTAAAGTTGTCATCATATAGCTATAGTTTTTTTGAGTGAACGATTGCACCAGCCGCGTCTGGTTTGCCTAAGTGTCCATCATGTAGACCTCAATTTTTTAAATTTTTTTTAAATTTTATTTCAAACATTTTTTTGTTTTTTTTCAGACATTTTTTTAATTTGAAATTCGATATTAAATTTAAAATTTCAACAGTTGAAAACGCCAGGACAAATGTTACCGGTTTTTTGCTGGAAAATTTTTTTCTATCAGGAATTTTTCTATGTGTCTATATGTCTATAAAGAACTTTTGGTTTAACTTACAAAATAATTTACAATAGACTATATTTTTTTGCATCGACGAGTATCTCTTATGAGTAGTTTTAAGCTAGTTTAAAACAAATTTAAAGTTGGAAAACCCAATGTCTCCTTTAATTAAATTACATTGTCTAGTATAAAAATGCGGTGTATTCATTTAAAAAAACCCCCACAAAATCCGATTTTGCAATGACTTATGTCTCTAATCATTAAGTTTTTTACTTAGTTTTGCGACACAAAAAGATTTCAAGTAGCAAAAAATAAAGGCTGTTTGGTGAAACTATAAAAATAAGGATCCAATTTGCAGATGTCTTTATGTTGTTTAGAAAAATTTATAATATTCTGGCTATTAAGCGACTAATGTCCCTAACCAATAATTTTAACATAGTTTTGAAGCAAAAAAAAAACTTTACAGGGCAAAATTCAAATGCCATTCTATTTTAAATGTAATGTTTAATATAAAGATGTCTCCATTGATTTTCCAAAAAAAAAATACAAATATAATATTTCAGCTCTAAATTGACTAATTTACCAATAATTTTAATTAGGTTTATAGACAACACAAATTTTAAGCGGTTTTTCAAAAAATTTTAAAAGTTACATTGGTGAAAATACGTTGTCCAGCATAAAATGTCCATTTAAGGTTATTTAAAAAATTAACTTTCTTACTATTAAGTGAGAACATAAAACCGACACTCCAAACAACTTTTAAAGAGCGTTTTCAGAACGTTTCATGGAGATCTGGTAGTCGCCGTTTTATAATAACCTTACTCGTCCGCAATTATGCTATTTTTAACCGTTTTAATTGCAAACTTACCTAATTATCTGACATTCCTTGATAAAACATAATTATAATTATGGTCATCAAAAAAGATATTAGTTATTTAAATTGCTTGTGATTGTCTGTTTAATGAACTAATTATAGCTTAATTTGCGAAATTTAATGATAATAAAATCTTGGAGCCAATCACTTTTAATTTGTTTTTATGTTTTGAAGATCTTTTAAGATATAGCTCTTTCTGAATCTCACATATCCCTATTTAGAAGGTTTCCTAATAATGTTATATATTTTTCCAAAATAAAGTTATAATGATTGTGGTGGTTAGAGCTAATCATTTTTAACTTATACATTCTTTATCCTAATCACTGGTTATAATTATAAGCTAACAAAAATAAACCAAAATTTAGTAGTTTGTCTAAAAACGTTTTTTTAGACGTTTTTTAATTTAGAACACAAAAAATTATTATAAAAATAACATTCTCAACGTAAATTATTTTAAACGAACTTTCTTTTTTTTGTTTTTTGATTTTTTAAGATAAAGTTACAACTGTAAAAATAAAAATAAACACGTACGTTTTAATGAGATTTTTTTAAGTATTCCTGTCGGTACCATTTTAAAATTAATTTTTGTAATAATATTTTGAGAAAACTAAAGTGTTTAATAAAATATAAAATATTTCTTACAAAATTTTATATTTTTATATATGCTTTTTATATTTTTATGCTTTTATATATTTCTTAAGTGTTTCTTGTCCCATGGAATGGCAACAACTGTAAATTATACCGACTTACGTCACAAGTTTTTGTTCTTTAAAACTTCTTTTCGTCAACGATTGACTGAGATGCTCATTTCTCTTGATACCTTGATCAATTCACTCATGCTTTTTGTGCTCACAAACGCCCACGAAATAATAAAATATTTGCGTAATTTTAACTCCAAGGTGAATTACGAGAATGTGAGCTATGCGACATTAGAGATCATATTAAAATTTTCACTATCATGTTTTTTTCCAAGAAGATAAAAAAGTATAAATCTATGCTACGTATAAATACCTGATTTTTGTTTGCCACGATATCTTGTGAAAAGAAAGTGTACTGTAAGCATGAAATTTTTAAAGAAATATTTAAACGGAAATTATAAGGATTAGTTGCACCTTTTAAGAAATCGTGTATTTGGCTTTTAAACTTAGGATTTACGGGTAGGTGAGGCGACCACCTTTAAAAGCGTGGTAAATTTGAATATCTGTCTGGATTTTTGTTATCGAAAACGCCTAGGATAACAGATTTTATGGTATTTACTTGTCTTAATTTTTTTATCTACCTATACTTTTTTAATCAGTAATATTGATTCAAAAACTATTTAATTTAAAGCTTAAGATATAGGTGTTTAACTAAAATATTGCTAAAATATGTTAAGATGAAAAATAATTAGATTAAATTCTATTCATATGTAGATTGATTTTAAAAAATTTAAAATTAGTTTGTGGATTTTTACACCGCAGTGGTTTAGTTTTCGAACTTGTTTTTGCGGTTAAAGAGAGGTAACACATAAATCAAGAATCGATTACCGACTGTTTTTATAAATTTATCAACTTAAGTCAAGCTTTAATAAAATTTGGAAAAGAATCGCTCAATAAATGAGAAAAACGAATAAATGTTTAAAAAAATATGCACTTGAATTTCAAATGAAGAGCGGTAAATCTCTACCAATCCACAAAAATCAATTAAAAATTATTTTGTTTTGAAAAAGTTGAAGTTGATATTGAAGTTGATAACTCAGAGTTGAAGTTGATATGAACCCTGTATAATGTTTTTTTGACTTTTATTATTTTTTGTTTGCATCATTGCGAGCGTATGGAACTATTCGACTTTAAATTTTGTAGAAAAATCATGTGGACCGAAATGATTTATACAAATATCATTTTAAGTATGCATTTTACATTAAAGGTGCGATGCGGAGTCAAACTTTTTGTCTTTGATTTTGATATTTTTTTGTAAAAACCTTACCCCTGCCCCCAATACCCCACAAAAATTTTTTCAACAAAATATCTCTAGCGATTCAGGCGTTATACTTA
>JASAMX010003906.1:0-45808 GCA_030248175.1 Microlaimidae sp. YZB2_3 | reverse complement strand
ACTTCTATATGATAAGAGTTTTATATGTTAAATGTATAAGCTTTTTGCCGATGATATGAAGCTTTATCACATTAGAAATATAAACGAAAGTAGAGCAAGATATTACAGGAAAGTTTAAAATAAACTCATTTCTTGGTCAAATAAATGGCAGCTTAAAATCACGTTCCATAAATGTAGCGTAGTTTACATGGGGTTTAAAAATCCGAAGATATCTCTGTTTTTATAAACAACTCCCATTTAAATGAAAACACTAAATACCTAGATCTCGGGTAACATTTCAACTCTTAAATCTTCTCAGTCATTGCAGTTTTATCAAAATTGACTTTTAAAACATTAAACATACTTTTTGATAACGTTGAAAACTAAAAATGTGTTGCCTTAGTTGCAGCATTTAAGGCATACGTTAGAATCAATACTGGGAGTACTGTATTCCAGTATATGGGCTCCATTTATCTTTAAAATATCCTATTGTATTCGAACAAATACAGAGAAGTTTTATGTATGTTTTTTTAATATGTGGTTAATCAAATGCTGAGCTATGCTCCTTTAACTTATAACTCAGCTTTGGTATTTAGTGTGTTTTTGACTATAGGCTACAACATGTTTTTAAATTTTAGCTTGAATCGGTTCAGTATTAAAGGAGCAGTCCGGTTCGGGCGTTATAGGAATTTGATTGTGACAGTGCTCCTTTAAACTGTAGAAACAACTATGTTGAAAGGTTAACATTTTGGAGCTAAATTCCCTTAAGCAGGAATAATTTTATTTGATCTTAAATTATGTTTTTCAATTATAAATAATCTTACCGATCTTCAATTTTCAGAAATTTTTGAATGGAGAAATTATATCGGTCGCAACGACCATAATTTGAATTTAAAGTAGCGCGTGCTAATAAATCCAAAAATATATAATATACCGAAAAATGTCAACTCCTATATAAAAAAGTACGGAAAATTAGGCCATTATACGAAATGATACTCTCCACTATAATGGCATAGTACCCATTAATTTGGCGAGTTAAAAATGAAAAAGAAGCCATTATAGGAAACTATTTATTGATTTAATTTCACTTCTTATATACTCACAAGTGTAATACTGTCTGGTGTACTAGTTTTACTGTGTTGGACAGTATTAAACCTAAATATGGTATAGTCAAAATATAAACAGATTTACAAGCATGAAAATTTTTTGTTTTAATTTTTCTATTATTCAATTGATAAAATCATTTGAAGCAGCCTACATGGCTCTGTATGTCCGTTTTTTATAACAATCCAGTATGTTGTTCTAAGACATTTTTACGTGGTGAGGAAAAATGGCTATTCTATTATTTTTATTTATATATATTTACAAACACTGTAAAAAATTTTTAGAATTTCCCAATTCTCAAATTATAGGATTTTTTAATTACAAAATAAACATTAATGTGACTTGTTTACATAGATTATAGATATGCATATAATTGAAATAAAATGAAAAACCTTTTATTAAAGAACAAACCAGCATAGGCCATTAATTACAATCTAAGAACATTTAAAAAACACCAATATGTGTTACACATACACCTCACAAAAATTAAACAATAATAATAAAAATAATGTAATATACATAAAAATGTCTTAGAACAACATATATTCTGGATTGTTATAAAAGGAACGGCACTGACACAGAGCCATATAGGCTGCTTCAAATAAACCTATCAAATTGAATAATAGAATTAAAACAAAAAATTTTCATGCTCTTTGTAAATCTGTTTATATTTTGACTATCCCGTGTTGGTTTAATACTGTCCAACACGGTAAAACTCATGCGGCCCGGACAGTATTACACTTTGTGAGTATATAAGAAGTGAAATTAAATCAATAAATGGTTATTCCAGTATCTCGCTACCTCTTCATTTTTAACTCGCCGAATTAAAATGGGTACTATGCCATTATAGTGGAGAGTGTCGTTTAAATGGAGAGGCTCATTATAATGGCCTAATTTTCCGTACTTTTTTATATAGGAGTTGCACATTTTTCGGTATATTATATATTTTTGGATTTATTAGCACGCGCTACTTTAAATTCAAATTATGGTCGTTGCGACCGATATAATTTCTCCATTCAAAAATTTCTGAAAATTGAAGATCGGTAAGATTATTTATAATTGAAAAACATAATTTAAGATCGAAATGAATTCTTTGCTCCTTAAGGGATTTTAACTTCAAATATTTTAACCTTTCAACATAGTTGTTTCTACAGTTTAAAGGAGCACTGTCACAAATCAAATTCCTATAACGCCCGAACCGGACTGCTCCTTTAATACTGAACCGATTCAAGCTAAAATTTAAAAATATTGTAGCCTTGTAGTGGAGCACACTAAATACCAAAGCTGAGTTAGGTAGGTTTGGTATTAAAGGAGCAGTCCGGTTCGGGCGTTATAGGAATTTGATTTGTGACAGTGCTCCTTTAAGCCACATCTTAAAAAAAGCGTCGGGTAAAACTTCTCTGTATTTGTTCGATACAATCAATATCTTTAAAGAGAAATGGAGCCCATACTGGAGTGCAGTACTCCAGTATTGGTCTAACGTATGCCTTAAATGCTGCAACTAAGGCAACCACGTTTTTAGTTTTAAAACATCTGAAAATTATGTTTAATGTTTTAAAAGCTGATTTTGATAAAACTGCAATGACTAGAGAATTTAAGAGAGTTTGAAATGTTACCCCGAGATCTCGTGCTTCAGTGTTTTCATTTAAATGGGAGTTGTTTATAAAAACAGGTATCTTCGGATTTTTAAATCCCATGTAAACTACGCTACATTTATGGAACACGATTTTAAGCTGCCATTTATTTGACCAAGAAATGAGTTTATTTAAACTTTCTTGTAATATCTTATTATCTTCGTTTAAATTTCTAATGTGATAAAGCTTCATATCATTGGCAAAAAGTTTATACATGTAACATGTGGAATTTCTTGTGGTATATCATTTAAAAATAATAAGAAAAGCAAAGGGCCTAAAACCTTGCCCTGGGAAACACCCGAAGAGACTTTACTAAAGCTTGAACAGCAATCTTCAATAATAGTGTTATGAATTGGAGTCACGCGTATTTTATACCGGTTAGAACTCATTATGTCCCAAATAAATAAACGTAAATACAAAAGTTAATAAATTGTAAGCGCGGTTCTATGCATGGATGGAACTGTATTGTTCAAGCCTGCATTACACATACACATACTGTCATTCCTACGACAGAAAAAATCACAATCAGTATAAAATCAACGCGACTCTGACTGATAACATTTATAGCAATTTGAGTGTTACAAAATAAAAAGAGTCACAGCTACAAGTTTTTTGCGAGGATTCTGACTCTTTTGTCATGGCAACAACGTTATAAGAGATGTCTGTTGCAGGTATCCGAGGGCGGGCCGAAGAAGAATTGAGCTTAGCGGATTTTCTGGCAGAAGAGTCGATCAAGACGAATTTGAAAAAGAAAAAAGAGCAGGAGGAACAGTCTTTCCATCTGGACAGGACAGGACTGAGTTTCGACAAAAAAGAGATTAAAATACTGCAGGTTGGTTATTGCAGATTTTCAGTTTTGTATACAACAAGTTGATATAATGTTGGGATTCATGTTAAGGTATAATAACTATCAATATTAATAAAAAATCATACAAAAGTCTTCAATGAAAAAAATCTAGTTTTATTTAACTTTATTTTGTCAACCAATATAATATTGAATGAATTAATATAAATTTAGGAGGCAATGTATCACGCAGCAGAAAGTGGGAATGTAGATATTACAATGGATTTACGAAGTGTTGGTATGTAAATAATAATTTTAATTATTTGTAAAAAATAGGAATTTTTATTTGCATCAATGATTAAAAAGTTTTAGCAAACATACTGCTTTATTACCAAATTTAGAATTATTCACATTATATTTGTTTGAAATTCATTACTGCAACAATTACGACCGTATTAATAAAATTCAGTAACATTCGGCGTGGCCTCGCTTGTCTTTACCAATAGCGTATCAGTGTGACCACGCCGAACTTTACCAACTTTGTCACTTCTATAGAGGAACAATTCATTCAACCCACGGTGAACAAATGGTTTCATACTATGTACCTGCGATAATTTCTTAATTGTCTATGCGTGACGAGTAGTATATGGCTCTATTCGTGACGAATGGTGTTTGTTTCTATTCGCGAGCGATGATATAACGTTGTTTGTATTCTTCAGGTATTCCGTGGAACGTTCACATTTGGACGCAAACTCTGGCGGCGGCGCACGAATCGCGTCGCAAAACCCTGATCCAGCTGCTCTTGTCCGATTTCTCCTCCAAGGACTCTCGAATAGCCGAGGAGTTGAGCGGGGATTTCGCCGAGGACGGGGTTCCACTTTTGGTCGACATCCTCCGCCACTCCAAGCCTTCCGAAGCCGCCCCGGCTTTGGCCGCCGGCATTGTGCAGAAAATCTACGGACCCGCCCCGGTTCCGGACGTCCGTCCGCATCCCGAGTCCGCCGAATCCGGAGAATCCGGCGCGGAATCCGGGGGAGGGTACCGTCCGGCGGGCGGGACCCCGGCGGGGTACGCCAGCCCCCCGCGGATCGACCCCCGCTACGTAAACAATCCGGAATTGTCGGACGTGCAATTCGCGGTGGATGGGAGGACTTTCTACGGACATCGGATAGTGCTGGTCAACGCGTCCAGGAAGTTGAAAGAGATGATTTTGGCACAACCCCACGGCGGGGAACCGATAGAAATCCCCGACGTATCTTTTCAAATTTTTGAGGTAAATTTGAGCCGAAATTTTGTAAAAAAAAATGCGCCAGGGCAAAAAATTATGGTGGACTTACCGAAAAAACAGTAAACAAGGTTGGTACAAAAAACATGTGGACAAAAAAAAACTTTAGGTGAACATATCTCGCTAACGGTGCAGTCTAAGTACACAAAAACTTTATTAGTGTATACCATTTAAAATTAGCTATACAATCATAAATTTATCGTCTAAATCATCCTTTCTTTTAGTGAAATATTTTCACCTAAAGTTTTTTAGTCCACATCATTTTTGTAAAAATTTTGGTATTTTCGAAATATATTCATTGAAGTTTTTTCCCGTGTCAATTTTTTGTCTGTCCAAATTATTATTATTACTACTTAATTCATTAATTATAAAGCTTCTTGTTACCAACAAAAAAAGCGCCCCTTTTGCCTAAGCACCCAGCTTAATAAAAAAGAATGTTTTATTCCGGCTAAGCTTTTAATTAATAGTCGCCGAATCTAAGATTTCCTCACTTCTGCTAATAAGCGCGTAAAACAGAGCGAAAATGTTCGGAAGACTTATGAATATATTAGTTCTTTAGAATTAAAGCGTCATTTAAGAGACTGGGCCTTTGGGAATTTAAAATTAAAGTTTTTTAACCTTTTCTGATGTCGTGTCATATGTCTTATTGCCTATGTGCGTATGACGATTTAGTTTATAAGGGCCAAAGGTAAATAAGAACAGTGAGAACGCAAAGTTTAGAACTGAATAGTGGTTACACTTTTCCTTCAACGTTTTTTGCCTAAATAATCAGAAAGAGTTACGGTAAAAACGCATAAAGTTCATACTTTATTTAAAGTGTCCAAAGTATGACGTAGAACGTCACTTTTTGAAGTGATGATTCAAAAGTAAAAACGCATAAAGTTCATACTTTATTTAAAGTGTCCAAAGTATGACGTAGAACGTCACTTTTTGAAGTGATGATTCAAAAGTAAAAACGCATAAAGTTCATACTTTATTTAAAGTGTCCAAAGTATGACGTAGAACGTCACTTTTTGAAGTGATGATTCAAAAGTAAAAACGCATAAAGTTCATACTTTATTTAAAGTGTCCAAAGTATGACGTAGAACGTCACTTTTTGAAGTGATGATTCAAAAGGGTAAAAACCCATAAAGTTCATACTTTATTTAAAGTGTCCAAAGTATGACGTAGAACGTCACTTTTTGAAGTGATGATTCAAAAGTAAAAACGCATAAAGTTCATACTTTATTTAAAGTGTCCAAAGTATGACGTAGAACGTCACTTTTCGAAGTGATGATTCAAAAGTACTGGCGAATATAAGAGACTAATGTACATAACAAATTGCACGTATGGTGGGTGCAGTGGTAACGTGTCGGACTAAAAAAAAAACAAGTTTGAAACGAATGGATCTTTTTTTTTTCTCCAAAAAACAGTTGTGTTATTTCGCTTCCAGTTATTGGGTGTCAAAAAATTAAAAAATAAACCAAAACTTGAATTTTAGATTATTTAAATGCTTTTTTTATTTTTCCTTCATATTCAGCATTTTGACCTAAAAAAAGGTTTTTTTTTGAATTTTTATTGTTTGCTCAGTTTGAACGAAATATGTCCTGGGCTTAATACGCTTAATATAAATTATGTATTACAAAAAACTATATTTGTTTTTAGCTAATAGGCTGTGTACCGAGGTCAGCCTTTTTGTACCTAAATAATAAGTAAAAGTTAAGGAAACTCGCATTATTTGCTTAATATTATGAAAAAATGGATTATTTTGTTTTTAGCTAATGATGGACTATGTTTACCGAGGACGGTTCGAATCCCGCCGAGTGGACATGTCCCAACTGCTCCAACTCCTTTCCGCAGCGTCCCAGTTCGGGGTGGAACCTTTGCTACTCTTGTGCTCGGCGGAAATCTCCCGTTCCTTGTCAATCGATAACGTCCTGGAGATATACGGATTTTCTTTGGTAAGTTGCGTTGATGTTTCGGATTATACAACGCCCTATAAATGCAAAATTGTCAAGTAAAACAGGTAATTGTCAACATGAACCACGTCAGTCAATGAGGTGCCCAAATAGAAGATTACAGGTTTAACTTGTGCGTCACCCATTTTTCGGTCAAAAAGCTAAAAATAGGCAATTTTGTCATCTATTAGAAATACTTATTCAATTCATTAAACGTTTTAACCATTGGATTTGTCATCATTAGTTAAATTTAAAAATCTAGAAATGTAAGAGTAACAAGAAGAAACTTTATCCTTCGAGATTAACTACATTTTAGAAGCTTTTAATTACTAGTATTATCTTTATTTCGGACTAATAGGAGTCAAAGTAAAAAAACACCCTGAGGTTTTAAACACTTCCAGTCTGTTCTCTTAATTTAATTAGTATACTTCAAATGTCTAAAAGTGCTAAAAATAAATTTTTATTTAGAACCAGAAGGCGAAAGATCTGTCCCAGTACTGCGAGGGTTTTATGCTTCAGAACTTGAAACAGCTGGTCTGTTCGGACTCTAGCGCTTCGGAGGCTTTCCGTAAAGTGCTTTACCACTCCTCCAGGTCCAGGGATCCCATTCATTTCAACCTAAGTCAGGGCCTTATCACCCGCCTACAAGCCCGTTTAGAAGCCAGATTCGACTCCAGAAAGAGCTGAGAGCATCAGACCCGAAGGACTTGACACTCTTGACCTTTGTTGGAAGCAGCTCCACAAAAAAGCTAACTAGAGTTGAATGCGGCTCTGTAAAAAAATAACTTATATCAGAAGTGGCTGCAGAAAGAGCTAGCTCGAGTTAGAAACAGTTATAGAAAGAGCTATAAATCGGATTAGAAACGGTTCCGAAAGAAATATCTTTAATTAAAAACAATTCTTGAAACAGCCAAACCATTATGATTGGAGCCCCGGAAAAAACGAAATCCGGTTGAAAACAAGAAAATTTGAGAAAATAAGAAAATAACTGTAAATTGTTTCGAGAGCAGATAGCAGTTTCCATTTTATGCGAAAAACCTAACGTAAAAATAAAGCAGATACAGGCCGCGGTTTTTAGTTTTTTTTAGTGACGGTGTTGGCTCGGTTAAGGATTTTAACGATGGCGTTTCAGTCATAATTACACAAAAATATTCAAACTTATAAAACAGTTTATTTATTGGTTTTTTGATCCTTCGTGTATGCAAAAAATTTTTTTAATAAACATTTTTAGTAGAAGAAAAAGTTTAAACTTTTTGACTGTCAGCTAATTTAATATTTTTTAAATGGATTTTAATTTTTGAACAAATTAGAGTAAAAGACACTTAAAAAATGATTAAGCTAAAGTAACCATAATAAAAACGTGGTAGCTCTGAAATATAAATATAATTATCATTATAAATAAATAATATAATAAATAATATAATTTTTATTTTTTTTTTTTTTTTTTTTTTAATATTATTATTCATTTTATCAGCATACGAACGATTTGAAAATATAAATTTAGCATATGTACGCCAATATCATGGTGCTTTTGTGCAATTTAAATCTGTGTTTGTACAGCAGTATTTTTGTACTTGTAAACCAGCATTATAAGTTTTTGCTTATTTTAATTTGCATAATTATTTGCACAATGTTTAAAATGAAAAAGTGATATGTAGAAAATATAATTTTTATGTTTGATAATATGTTGAGTGTAGCTTAAATTTGATATTAATATAGTTTACACAAAAATTTACACAAGCAAAAATTTTTATAAATTATAAATTAAATTTTTCTAATGGTTTGAATCGTTTCTTATATGTATTGCTACAGCTCATTTTGTGGTTTAACTATAAAAGAATCATAGCTAAGTCCCCTCTCTCCTCTTTCTTTTTTTACTTTTTACTTTCTCTGTCTTTTCTTATCAATTACTTACTTGATTGAGTGTTATGGCAACAATATGATTTATTATGATTTTTAAATCATTGAATCTTAATGTTGTCATGTATCAAGAGGCTCAAAATCGAAGTTAAATACTGATAAATGCTCCTCTGGGAATTTTTGACAAATATTTTTGATTGCGTTCTGTTTATTTCGAAATATATAACTATATAAAAATTTGCAAACTACATTCTAATATAATTTATGTCCCTTTCTTCGCGGTCAATAATGTCAGTTGAACTTGTTTCCAATTGGACATTACTTACATTCTACTAAAAAATTTATTAAACTAAGTCTGATATTTCATTGTTATATGAGCAAAAAACTTTAAAAGTTTTTATGTTTTGTATACATATCAATTTGAAATTTTTTTCTTTTGCTTCTGGATATTTTCGTGATACATCAAACAAATACAATACTTTTTAAACCTATTTCCCGTTTTTGTGGTGCAAAATTTTTTTCACCATTTCAATTGTCTACACCTGATTTAAAGTTTTAAGTTTAAAAGCTGTAATTAATGCCCATATTTAGCTATTTTTAAAATTTAATTTAAATTTAAACCAATTGAATTGAACAAAATATTTTTTTTTAGTTTTATAAATTCGATAATTTTTATCAAAAAATTTGTTACCATTAATATAATCAAGTTTTTAGAGTGGGTTAACGTAGTAATTACTTAACAGGGATTATTTTATCGATCATATTTACTGGTACGTTAAAAAAAGTTTGTTGCGAAGTTTGTTTTAATTTAAGCGAGCTTTTTGGATGTGTTTCATTCCGTGTTATAAATATTTACAGTTTGTGTTATGTTCAGAATATTGTTATTTGATGCTGCCAAAAGTTCTTATAGTGTTTTATGACAGCTTTCTTAGTTTTTTTTATAAATATATTATTTATTTGACCATTTTTGTGTTTATTTGAGTTTGTTTGTAATTTTATCATGTTACTAAGCTTTTGCTACATTGTTAGCAAAATTAAATTAAATGGCTGGTACGAGATCTGTTGAAAGTGGTTTTTATTTTGCATAGTTTTAAAACCTGTGGCTTTTTTGCTTTTTAAAACAAATAAATGTATTTTATATTTAAAGAAATAATACATTACAGAGCTACGACGAAAATGACAAATAAATTGACCGTTGGAATGAATTTTTAAAGCATACCGATAAAAAAGGAGCGGATAGAAATGTGTGGTTTCGAAAGTCCTGCGACTGGGAGAGACCTAATCAAACTTAACACAATAATATATCTCAGGGGGTACGGCAGTATGACTCCTAGCTAAGTATACAAAGTGCATCGTTTTGTGACTGTGTTTATTTTCTTCTTGTTATATAATGAGTCACGTTCAAGTTTATTTTACGACATAATTCGCCTATAGAAGAAAAAAAATTAGTATCTCGGTAAGGACGGCTCTTGAACCTGCCTCCGGAAGACTGGAGGCAGGTAGGAGGCAGCTAAAACTGCTCGGAGGCAGGTGACCCTACCTCCTATGTTGAAGCATATACAGGTTAGGAGCAGGTAGAAGGCAGCTAAAACTGCCTCGGAGGCAGGTGGGAGGCAGCGAAATTCAAATGGAGACAGGTAGGAGGCAGCTAAAACTGCCTCGGAGGCAGGTGGGAGGCAGCGAAATTCAAATGGAGACAGGTAGGAGGCAGGTAAAAACCGTTATTCCCAATTTAGACACCCCGTCTTTACCGGGGTATTGCGCAACTAAAAGAAACTTCAAGCAGTCTTTAATCGCTGAGCCTTCGTTTACATAACAGATAAAAAAACTGTGCACTGCAAACAATAATGAAAATTCTTAAAAATATATTAACAGTTCAGTTCTACATTGAATCAAAGACTAAAGTTATCTCTTGTTGGTTTAAATCATTGGCCTTCATAATTTTTTTATGAACCAAAATATTTCGGTAACATTTCTCAACTCCTAATGTTTCTTTCAGGATTTTAATCTGTCTTCAAAAAATTATTCGAAGAAGCTTTGTCGGTTATGTTAAGTGTTTTCCATTAGCTAAGTGTCCCAAAATTTCAAACATACTTAAAACATTTTTCTGCAAAAACACGGCTAACATATTAACAAGATTTTGAAAAAAATTTTTGATGAAATATTTTGTTTTCAAAAAACTTCCTTTTGTAGTGATTTAAGATTAATATCTTTTAGGTGTCAAACCCAAAAAGTATAACATAAAAATATAGGCAAACTAAGTGAATTCATAAATTGCTCAGACACAATTACTGCCCTAACTCGCCCTAGTTAGGACCTTTTATGGCTCTAAGTAGCGCTGAGTAATATCGCTGAGTTAGCGCTGAGTAATATCGGTCGTTCTTATTCTGTTTTATACGAAATGAATACACCATTATTTTCCTGACCTTACGTCGCAACTGAATTACAGTTTTATTTTTAATAAATTAACTGAAATTGCACATGCTAATAAATTGAATATTTCCTTTTTTGAGTTTTTAATTATGCCACATACATACTTTGGCCGTCTTCCTTGCAAAAAACTTTTTATTATGTGTAAATTTGTGTAAATTTTTCAACAACAGACTGCTATATAGCTCTTTAACGCACAATTTTGTCAACACCAGTAAGAAAATCGTAAGAAGCTATCATCGCATGATCGGGATGAATTATCTTGAATATGACAAGTGCATTGGGATTCGTCTTGCGCGATGATTTGCAATTATAATTTTAAGTAACAAATTTGATTAGACAGACAGATGGCGCTCTCAGGAATTTTTAATTTTGTAACGCGTTTTCTGAGTGAAATAAAAATTAATAACACTGAAAGGAGTCACAATTCCTATCAAATCAGCGATATTATGAATTTCAGTCTCAATTACTCTCACAACTACATTCATTTCAAAATAATTTAATAATTATGACTCATTCTTCGGTAGTTTCGATGTATTGTGTTTGCTATAGTTAGTTACAATTTAATAGTTAAATCTAAACTGAACCAAACAGAAAACAACTTAAAATTATACTTTCTGCGGTTTTTAATATTAAAATTCAATTAATTCAATCACATGGATGGCACTAGGTTGTAGAATTCTGCAGTGTAGAAAAGTTATTATTTAAAAATTTATGGACTTGTTTTTTGTAATAATTTTTGAAAAAAAAACATAGATTTAAGTTTCCGATTAATAAAATTAAAACAGGAAATGGGACTCCTGATTTAAACAACCTTTAAAATAAATCCTAGTTAAATATGTAAAAAAATTTACCAAATGTGTTTTATTGTTTTGGGGTTTTAATCTTTCGAAAATTAGGATAAAGCGAAAATCGCATATGCAAATAAAACACAAATTAATATATTCATTATTTAGAAAACATTCATAAATTAGACGTAAATTCTACGTCTAAATTTGTTGTTACATATTAATATTCAGTATTTCAGTTTAAACCCAGAAGTAAAAAAGACGGGGTGGGGGAATGCGGATAACTTAAACATAAAATTACAAAATACTAAGCACACAGCTAATTTAGCGATCTCACAAAAGTGTGAAAATTGCGTTTGCAATTATTAAGTCTGTTGATAGGTTTATTCACGAAATATGTTCGAAATTGTATTAATCCTGTTGCACTGTCAATTTTGTGAAGATGCTGAATTTTAGTTCATTAAATTTATATTCCTATTATATAACCTAAAGCAAATTGTCTACACTTTTTTGTACTACTGAAATAACAATATTGCTAAAGATAAAATCTACCAGAGTGAAAATAGATGAGTGGTAAAGTAACCACTCGTTCCTTGACAAAATATCATGTGCGCAGAAAAACACATGACGCAACTAAATAATAATTAGTTAAATAACCGCTGAAAACTTTTTTTGAATTTTTCTCGCTCGCGGGTTTATTGTTTATTTCTTCCTAGCGGAGAGCGGTTACGCCCTTAATTTCAGCCTGGAAGACTTTAGCTTTAATTTTGCAGCTTTATATTTTTAATATCGTATGCTTTTCGTTCTGTTTTTGTGATTATTAGTGGTTGGTACAGGAATATTCGCTTAATTTCGTCAAAAGTGTAAGGTTGATATGTTATTTATATTTTTGCCGGAACACAACAAAAATATTAGCAATTTAACCCCGGAATCCATCAAATAAATAATGCAAATAAAACCTTCTTCAGTCAGAAAAGGTCGGTTCCGCCTTTATTAAGGCAATTTCCGCCAATGAAAGTCAAAATGGTCTCTGTTCTGCCATTTAGTAACGCCGAATAAGCGGCTAATACGCTCTTAACTAGCCACTTTATATCGATTGCTTTTCGTCGTATATAACCAAACCTTTTTCAATATATTAACAGTTTTATCAGAAGCCGTCTTCATTACAGCCAATTTTGTCTTTTTTTAATTATTATTAACCCCCAATAACCTCAAAAAGCCTATTGGTGATTGGCTTAAATAATTATAAAAGTTTGTTTATTAAATATTGTCGTGTGTTGCTAATACTTCTATGAATATAAAATTATAATACAAAATTTTTTCTAAACAGGAGATTTTTTTATAAAATTTTAAAACAAATAATGAGATTTGTTAAACAATAAAAAGACAAAATATAATCTTATTTTACACAATTTAAAATATAAACAAAGTATTAGCGTAAAAATTAGCGTATTAGCAGTAAAATAAAAACAAAAGGCTAAAAATGTTTTCAATCTCAATATAATCCTTTTTTTAAGAGTATAACACCAGGTATGCATAAAATTTCCTAACCGAGTTCGTTCTGAATCCGTCTGTTTTGGGAGGAAAACTCCTAACCGGGTCCACTTTTTGAACTGCGTCAAATATTTATCATCGTCTTTAGCACGTTGTAATTATATTTTTTTAATTATTCAAAAAGTTTTTTAGATAAACAACAAACAGTTCAACTGTATTTTTTATTTTAAAAATGCATTTTTTGACTATTTTTGAGCTATATAAAAATATTTTGCTGGTTCAAAGAAGTAAAGTGTCTGTTTGAGCTATATAAAAATATTTTTCCTCGCAAACAAACGGACCCAGTCCGAGTAAATTAGGAGCAAAATTTAAGTGCAAATACCAATCTAAAAAATATATTTTACAGATATTTTGCAATTAAAATTGCAGAAATTTAATCTTTTACCCGCATCGCAGTAAAGAACAGCGGAACATGAGTGGAAAAGCGAATAAATCATCGTAGACCGTCGCGGTTTTTAAATAACTCTGCTTATATATATATATATATATATAAGTTGAATAGGTGCCTTGTAGTGTTGTTTGCTATTTATGTCTTTTATTGTGAAGATTCCAGTGCTAGATGTCCACAAGCATAATGTTAAAAAATATTTTAATTTGATTTGTTTATATTTCCTCTAAATTTCCGTATTATTTGAGAATAAATAGGTTTCTTATATTTGCTAGTTGTAGAGCCGTGGTCTAAAGCGTTTTTTAAGTTCAAAAAAATATTTTGGCTGTCATTATTTTGCTTATAAAATCGCGAAGCATGCCCGAAAAGCCACTGTCGTCGCTTCGTGTTTTTGGCGAAAAAGATCAAAGGTTTTTTGTGAGAGAAACGCAATATTTCGACAAATATTAGACAAATCTTAACAATCAAGGTATCAAATTTAAGTAGAAAGTAGCCGTTTCTTTGAGTTTATATTTTTAACTTAAAATTTTACAACCATTGAGCAATCTTTTATGTAAGTACACCGAAAAAAAACGCCATTTTTTAGAATTCATTTCTCCTAAACCTCTGGAGATATTTTAATAAAAAAATTTTGTGGTCTATTGGGGACAGAGATAAGGTTTTCAAACAAATTATGAAAATCAAAAACAAACAGTTTGACTGTGCACCGCTTTTTAAGTCCAAGCTGAAACGATTTTTATCTTTGAAGCCCCAAAAACTCAGAAAATTTTCCGATAGCTCAAAGTTCCTTTTTTATTAAAGACTCCCAAAACTTGCCAGCAAAAGTATACAGCATAAAATGCCATAAAAAATAATATTGAATTATAATTGATGTATTAAGTAGCGTTATATATTGTATAATGTCAGACAAACAGTTTTGCGATTGTCCGAAAATAAACGCCGCGAAACACCACTGACCAATTTAAAACTTCCGGTTATTATCGAACCACACACACACACACACACACACACACTCTATGTACCTCTCGGTTTATTCACCCTCTCTCAAATAAAATTCGATCCAAAGTATGTTTTCCGATATACCCAGTAGATAAATAAAATCATGAACAAGGTTTTTAACATCTAATTACGTCAAGAACAATCCCGGAAGCTATAAGCTTTACCTCACCCACACAGAACTAAAATTGTGTTGTTAAAGTTTTATAAGAGATGGAACATAAATGACAAATAAAACCACCAGAAGCAAAATTGGGACAACATCCTTTTTACTAGGTAAGATATAGAAAATTACTTCTGGGTTATTTTAATAATTGACAATATTTAATTGAATATTTAGTTGGCAAAATTTTAGTTATTTGATAAAAAATATTAGTGTTTTGTTTCAAATTTTCTTATTTTAAAAACGGACGGACATGGTAAACAAATTAAATTTATGTTGAAAGACGTAATGTAAAAAACGAAATTTCCGAGAACCATTTTTGCGCGGTTCCGATCAAAAATATAAGGGAATCTACATTTGCGAACGCACTTTGCCAGACCACAATCTCACTTACGTAAAATTCAACAATTAAACCCTTACATTTTGTTTAAAGGTGCGGTATACTAAATCATGGTGCATTTTTTTCGCTTGGAATCGATGCGTCAGGTTTTACTAAGTAAAAAATTGTACTACAAAAAAATTAATTTTTAGCGGTTTTCGAGATATCAGCAAGAATATCGCTTGATAATTCCTTTTATTTTTTTTGTCGAATGGAGGGGCCTCCCAAATATAACATAAATTGGGCCGGCCGCCCCCCCACCAAACTTCGTTTCTCTTTAATTTTATTTTTTTTTTTTTTTTTTTTTTTGAAATTATATATTATATTTAAACATCTTCTTTATAAATCTTAATTTTTTTTTTTTTTTTTATTTATTTTTTATAAATTTTTTTTTTTTGTTTTACTTAAAAGGTTTTCCTTTTGTTAATTTTTGTTTCCCTTTATTTTCCCTTTAATTAATGTCAAAAGTTAACAAAAATACTCGAAATTGTTTTAATACAGTTGTTTAATCTCCGGTTTTTGAAAGAAAATTGGTGAAAATCTATGGTTTCATAACGAATTCTGATTGGGTATATATTTTGTATGTAGGTATGGGGGTTTGTTTAGTAAGTCACGGCGGGACCGATACCCAAATTTTCGTAATGCTAGGTAAGTCCGCCATGATAGTAAATATGAGGCCCAATGAGCGATTAAAAAACAATGGGACGGGCACTTGTGCCAAGATTTAGCTGAACAAAAAATAATCAAAATAGTTTATTTAGGATAAAGCATTACAACTGCAATATCAGAAATTAGTATAATTAAAATTTTTGCATATTTTCATAGCGAAATTTGCATATAAAATTATAAATAAATATATCTGAATTTTTACGAAGAAAGAATGCGTTTGCAAAGTCCAACGTAAGCGAAACAAAACACACCGTGGCTGGTGTTTGGTAAAAGACAAAAAATTATCCGAAATAACCAAGCGATATTATTGCCAATATCTCGACAACCGCTGAGAATTAATTTTTTTTTGCAAATAAAATTTTTTACTCAGTAAAACCTGACGCATCTATTGATATTAAAAACGAAGCGAAAAAAATACCCCATGATTAAATATACCGCACCTTTAAAAAATAAAAAAGGCGCCCGGAAAAAATACCTTCTGCAAAATATCTTCTGGAAAAAATATCTTCCTGAAGAGACTTTTAAATCTCAACTTAAGTAAACTTATTTTTCCTAAGCCTAAGAAAACCTTAATCAGCTAAACGACATAAAAAGTTTAAAAAAAGCTTTTAAAAGTTTTTTATAATACTGAATAATTTACTGCTGAAGGAAGATATTTTTTCCGGGCGCCTTTTATTTAAAGGTGCGGATACTAATCATGGGGTATTTTTTCGCTTCGTCGTGTTAGCTTGATTTTAAGGTTTTTCTTAGGCTTAGGAAAAAAAGTTTTCTTTAGTTGAGAATTTAAAAGTCTTTCAGAAGATATTTTTTCCGAAGATATTTTGCAGAAGGTATTTTTTCCGGGCGCCTTTTATTTAAAGGTGCGGTATACTTAATCATGGGGTATTTTTTCGCTTCGTTTTTAATATCAATCGATGCGTCAGGTTTTACTGAGTAAAAAATTTTATTGCAAAAAAAATTAATTCTCAGCGGTTGTCGAGATATTGGCAATAATATCGCTTGGTTATTTCGGATAATTTTTTGTCTTTTACCAAACACCAGCCACGGTGTGTTTTGTTTCGCTTACGTTGGACTTTGCAAACGCATTCTTTCTTCGGAAAAATTCAGATATATTTATTATAATTTATATGCAAATTTCGCTATGAAAATATGCAAAAATTTTAATTATACTAATTTCTGATATTGCAGTTGTAATGCTTTATCCTAAATAAACTATTTTGATTATTTTTTGTTCAGCTAAATCTTGGCACAAGTGCCCGTCCATTGTTTTTTAATCGCTCATTGGGCCTCATATTTACTATGGACTTACCTAGCATTACGAAAATTTGGGTCTGCGGTCCCGCCGTGAAATCAGAATTCGTTATGAAACCATAGATTTTCACCAATTTTTTTCAAAAACCGGAGATTAAACAACTGTATTAAAACAATTTCGAGTATTTTTGTTAACTTTTGACATTATTTAGAGCTATATTAAGCGTAACTAAGATTTATCATATGTAAACCTTTTTAGTTAATCAGAAAAAAAAACATTTTGTGATACTTAATTAGATACAAAAATACCATTAAGATTTTTCAAGTAGATGTTTTATTTGTATATAGTATTTCATTTCAAAAATAATACAAAAAAATGCATATAATTTGAGAGGAACTTTGTTTCGTGGTGGGACCGCCGACCCAATTTTTGTTATGCTAGGTAGGTCCACTGTTTGGCGAAAAAAATCGATGGAATTATCAAGCGATATTCTTGCTGATATCTCGAAAACCGCCAAAAATGAACTTTTTTTTGTGTTACAATTTTTTACTTAGTAAAACCTGAAGCATCAATTGATACCAAAAACCAACCGAAAAAAACATACACCATGGTTTAGTATACCGCACCTTTAAACAAAATGTAAGGGTTTAATTGTTGAATTTTACGTAAGTGAGATTGTGGTCTGGCAAAGTGCGTTCGCAAATGTAGATTCCTTTATATTGACAATTTCGTCAATTTGTTTGTTTCGACAGAACGAAAAAATTTTCAAAAATTTTCTTTGAAATTCATTAGAAACATCACTTGAAAGTTTTAAAAAGGTATATATATGTCGAGCGCTGAGCGGAGCGAAGCACGAGAAAATTTTGTCTCTTAGGACCCCCAAATTTTTACCCCCGTCAGCCCAAAAATGGGTGGGGGTTATAACCCCCATAATCCCCCCTGGCTACGCCCTTGTCCGCCACAGTAAACGAGAGCATTGCAATGGGCAAAAATCTAATTTTTCCGCTACTAGAAGAAAAAATATATAATAAAAGAAAAGTAAGCCACTTAGAACAAACTGCCTAAAAAACAAGGTCCCATTTAATGGGACTTTTCGACTTTTGGATCCATTTAAATAAGTCCCATTCAAATGGGATTCTAAACAGAAACCCATTTAAATGCGGGACCTATTTAAATGGGATCCCATTTAAATGGGACCTATTTAAATGGGATCCCATTTAAATAACTCCCATTTAACGGGGTTTCCATAAAAATCCAAAGGTCTCATTTAAATGGGACCAGTTGCAGGTCCTATTTGAATGGGACCTTGTTTTTCAAGCAGTTCGTTTTAAGTGTCTCATTTTTCCTTTATATCGGTAAGGACAGGGTACCTGAATTGGGAAAAATGGTTTTTATCTGCTTCCATCCGAAATTTTGCTGCCTCCTACCTACCTCCACCCTGCCTTCGAGGCAGTTTTAGCAGCCTCCTAACCTGTAAATGCTTCAACATAGGAGGCAGACCCACCTGTCCTCCTACCTGTCTCCGAGGCAGTGTTACCTGCCTCCTAGTTGCCTCCGAGGCAGTTTTACCTGCCTCCTAGCTGCCTCTAAGGCAGTGTTACTTGCCTCCAACCTGCCTCCGAGGATGTTTTACCAGCCTTCACCCTGCCCCCGAGGCAGTTTTACCTCCACTAAATTTAAATCTATAGTTGAAAACTTATTAAACATTTTCTTTGATAAGATTTCCAACATATTTGTTTCAGGCTAAAACATCAGTACTACTTCAGATACAACAAACAGAAAATCCCAAAAGAACTTTTTCCACACCATAACTCTTAATTATCTCTCAGTTAAAGTAAGAGTTGTTTTCTATAATTAAAAAAATACGATCTTTCAATTAGCGATGGTCCCACGTCCAAAAGACCAATTTTTTATGAAAATAAGCCAAGGTATTTGTTTATTTGGGCATTTTAGCAGCATTTTTAAAACTATTTTTAACGGTTTTCATAGTTTTAGCACAAATAAACCCAGTTCAGGAGTACCGTTTCAAGCTTTTGCGTAAATTTCAATGTTTCGCAGTTTCTTAAACCGTTGCCGCACTTCACTAAATTGCAATATAAATCTGAATTTTTGAATCATTATGTCATAATAACGAATCATTCTGAATTCTTTTGTCACTTCTGAAAATCGTTATGTCATAATAACTACATAATTTTGTATTTTTTTACACCGTCGCGGGGTTGCGTAAAAATCACGGCAGGTTGATCTGTTCGTATTATTCACCCTGCCCGAGAGTTAAAAGCACCTTGGTTGTATAGACACCTTGCACTGAAACTTAAAATAAACATAAGATATAGAACACACAAACATTGAACCTGTACGGAAAATACCGTAATCATGCAAATGTTCCCTGATTATTGATTAGTGGCGGCATTGACGGGAAATAACCCGCTTATAATAACATCTGTTGCCATATATTTTTTTATTTTTACATGCAAATCTTAATTACACGTTTTAAAACAGACAATTTCTAATATAAATGAACATAAATAATCAGTGTTATGTCATTATTAAACACCCCAGGGTTTCGTCTTTCGCCTTTCGTCTTTTTAAAAAAAAACATTTGCATGATTACGGTACTTTCCGTACAGAAGCAATGTTTGTGTGTTCTATATCTTATGTTTATTTTAAGTTTCAGTGCAAGGTGTCTATATTTTTTAAAAATACTAAACTCTGATGATCAAAAATTAATGAAGTTGGAAGAAATCTCAGCTAAGTATATCTCGCTAAAAATACGAGTGATGTACAGAAGTTTGTAGTTTTTTCTTCAGCTATTAGACATAATAAAGTTCGAGTGTCAAACTGGTAGCCATAAATTGAACGCTGCAGTGTTCTATGTCCATTTTGTTTGTTTTATGAAAGGTATTGGCTCTAATATATAAATCTTTTTATGCTATTCATATTTATAGATCTAGTTGATGTCTATTTTTTTTTTAGAGCGCTAATAGAATGCATGAACTCCACCAGATAATCTATAGGCACCTTGCACTGAAACTTAAAATAAACATAAGATATAGAACACACAAACATTGCGTCTGTACGGAAAGTACCGTAATCATGCAATTTTTTTTAAAAAAAAAGACGAAAGACGAAACCCTGGGGCGTTTAATAATGACATCACACTGATTATGTATGTTGATTTATATTAGAAATTGTCTGTTCTAAAACGTGTAATTAAGATTTGCATGTAAAAATAAAAAAATATATGGCAACAGATGTTATTATAAGTGGGTTATTTCCCGTCAATTCCACGACTAATCAATAATCAGGGAACATTTGCATGATTACGGTATTTTCCGCACAAGTTCAATGTTTCTGTGTTCTATATCTTATGTTTATTTTAAGTTTCAGTGCAAGGTGCCTATAGTGGTAATGTTTTCCGTTACAGAGATATTGTACCCCTTGAAAATTTTTTTCAGTCTTAATATAACAGAGTTTAATACTATTAATTTTTGGCCGAAAATTTCGTTTGTTTTAATATTTAAATGTAATATGTAATAATAAAACAAAATTGAAAATTCTTTATTTACTTCGTGAAATATTCGCAAGATTAATTTACGCAAAACCAAACCCAACAATAACAAAAAGAAAAAAAACATAACAATAAGCTTTCAACAATCACTGCAAAAAACTACTCGAAGCCTAAAATGACCAGTAATGTATTTTTGTAAGGATTTATTATCACCAACACACTTTAATGAGAAATGTGTTATTATTAAATGTCGCATAATTACTTATTCATATTCTACTAAACAATATCGATTATAAAATAATAAATAAAAAACCCTAGTTTAAACAAATAAAATAACCATATAGCTGTAACATTTTCGGCGTAAACAAAAAAAATCACTAATTTTTATTTTCAATAACAACGCAAATAAATTAAGCGAGTGCGCTTACTTTATTAAACCGTTGCCGTTATTGACTTTACGCAAGTCTACCACGGTGTGACGGTTTGTCGAATATAATATTCTAATTTTTGTTTGTTTAAAAACACGTTATATCCTAAAATATTATAATCCTAATATAAATACCCTAATTATAATCCTTATATCCTATTATATCGTACAAATACGTTTTTGTTTATTACGCCAACGTAATTTTCTGGCACACGCAGTATTATTTTTGCAATCGTCACAACGACGTCACCGATATTCGATCCCGGCAACGGGTTAATACAGTGAATACAATCGTCCACAAAATAAAATAAAAAAAAACGCTAAAATTTGGGCTAAAACGCTAAATTTAATATTATTTAACACGAAGCGATACAAAAAATCCTATTCTTCATTGCATTTTCAACTTTACCTAATTTATTATTTTAAAGAAAGTAATAATTACTCAATACAGCCGAAAATAATTTCAATTAAAATGTATTAAATTAGTATTAACTTTCTCAGAGCTGATAAGCAAGGGCGTCCATCTTGTCACGGGCTTCTTCCAATTTCGTCTTGCCTACCTTTTCTGCGTCCGCAAAAGCCGTCTTTTGCATTTTGCCCCCGACCTGAAATGAAATCTTTATTAGGGTAGTGCATTTAATTTCGGCACTTTTCCAAATTGGGCATTTTTGATTTTGGACTATATCTTTGGTAATCCTGGACGGAATACGACGTTTGACAGCTCAAATGTGAGCTAATTATATGTATATGACTGTCGTGAGCTTTTTATTGGTTATTTTATGATATTTTCATGTGAAATTGTGTGATTTATAAAAAATAAAATTGTTACTCGTTTTTAGAACATTGGCATTTTATGATTACGCAATAAATTGGTTTAAAAATTAAACTGTCGTAGTAAAATTTAGTCTATTTTCTGAATTTTTAGTCCCCGTGGTTCTACGTTGCGTCTGTGGTGAGCAATCGTTATAAAACAAAATAGTGTAATTTCGGCACACATATTGCTGTAGGTAAAAACGGGTTGAATTAGGTGGTCGGGTGTTAAATTGTAGTTGTAAATAGTTAAAAAACAAGAAATGTGTAGGGGTCATAGCACTGCACTTAAACTCGATTAATGGGGTCCTTTTAAAAAGTGCCGAAATTAAATGCACTTTTTTCCAAAATTTTGCTCATTTTAATACTATTTGGCATTTTAGCTGTAACTTTTTGCCAGTTACACGTTGAAAAACAAGTAAAAACTTAAACTAAAGAAAACTGTCTGGAGATAATAATAGGCTTTTAAATTTTTGAAAATGATGATTTTTTTGACTGAGAAAAAATTGATTGTTTGTAAAGTGCCGAAATTAAATGCACACGTTTAATTTTAGTAATTTTCCATTTTTTTAAAAACTGATTTAATTAAGTAAAAAAAACTACTTTCGTACAGTGAAGCTTTTGTTACGCAACGCAGTATCGTGAAAGCTTCAAAATGAGCTATCAAACTTGAAAATCGGGCCATACAGTGAAAAGTTAAAAACAAAAAAGTGCCGAAATTAAATGCACTACCCTATGTCCCTTTTAAATGCAAAAATGCAGGTACCAAACAAAAAGGTATATAGATTCAATATTGCTAAGTAAAAATTCAAAAACACCCAGACGTATACAATTTATTACTATAGACAAAATCAAACTATGAAACTATAAAAATTTTTTAAAGGGCTAAAGTTGACTGACTAATTTTGTATATTTTATGAAAAGGCAGAAATTATAGGCACCTTGCACTGAAACTTAAAATAAACATAAGATATAGAACACAGAAACATTGCTGACTGTACGGAAAATACCGTAATCATGCAAATCTTTTTTTAAAAAAAGACGAAATAGAAAGACGAAACCCTGGGGTGTTTAATAATGACATCACACTGATTATGTATGTTTGATTTATATTAGAAATTGTCTGTTTTAAAACGTGTAATTAAGATTTGCATGTAAAAACAAAAAAATATATGGCTACAGATGTTATAATAAGCGGGTTATTTCCCGTCAATGCCCCCACTAATCAATAATCAGGGGAACATTTGCATGATTACGGTATTTTCCGTACAGAAGCAATGTTTGTGTGTTCTATATCTTATGTTTATTTTAAGTTTCAGTGCAAGGTGCCTATAGATTCAATATTGCTAAGTAAAAATTTAAAATCACCCAGACGTATACAATTTAATACTATAGGCAAAATCAAACTATAAAACTATAAAAAATTTTTAAAGGGCTAAAGTTGACTAACTAATTTGTTTTATTTTATGAAAAGGCAGCAATTATAAAAACTAAATTATGCGTTTTAATTTGTTTTTTGAAAAAAAAACCATCATAACCGCACAATTTTAGTTGGTCCACTCCTGTCTCATATACAAAATTACGAGGTCAGTCAGGTATAATTCAACCATAAGGTACGCATAAATCAAACGCATAAATCAAAACGGTCACCGAAGCTAGGGGGTGTTTACCCCGGATGAATGACAATTCAAAATCTAGGAGGGGGTCCTAGGGGGGTCGAACCCATAGGTGGGCAGGGGGTTATATACCCCCCAAAAAAATTTCGGATTTCGCTGACACCCTCCCCCCTTTAAATTTGGGGTACCCGGGGACACCCCCCCAAATTCGCCTCTCGGAGAAAAATTTTTAAGTGTTATAAAACGACTAAAAAAAATTTTCCGCGCTTCGCGCGGAGAGTTAATTGTTAATTGATAAATTTATCTTAGTTTTTCGATTACAAATCGATTATCCCGTTCAGTAGTTAACGTATACAGTTTAATAAAACTACTATAAACACTATTATCCTTTAATTAACGTTTTAAACGCATGTTTTAAATGTGTAGGTATAAGAAACCTTAAATTTTGTAATAAGTATCATCTGGAATTAAAATTTCAAGTGTATTTTAGCGCCTGGGGGCTCTCGCCCCCCAGACCCCCCCCGCAAATCTGGGGGGCTGCCACCCCCCAGACCCCCCTTCAGGGTTAGTAGGGCCCCCAGACCGCCCCCCCCCCCCCAAATGAAATCCTGGGCACGCCACAGCAAAAAGGAGGGGGGGGGCATACATGGGCACGGGGGGGGGGGTTGGGGGGGGGATAACCCCCCCCCCAAATTCTGAGAAGTATGGTTTAACCCACCCCACACAGAAGTGGGGGGGAGAAAAGTTAACCCCCCCCCCAATTTTGGAAAAATGAAGAAAAAAAATGTCTTTAAAATGACTTCTAACTGCCTCCAAACTTAAGTTTTGAGGTCCAAATGAATGTTTTAAGCAATAAAAAGCTCAAAAATGCAATAAAAAGGGCTTTTTGACCTTAAATTAGCGTTTTTTACCTATTTTTCCTTCAAAATCGAAAAACGATATGGGTAAAATGCACTCCAGAAAAAAAACGATATGGGTATTTTGCGTTTCTCGGATTTTAACCCCCCCCCTAATTTGGGGTTTAACCCCCCCCACTCCGGACCAACTTGCCCATGTATGGGGGGGGTCTGTCTAACCCCAAATTTTTCCCTTTGCCGACCTAAAAGAGGTGTCTAGACCCCCCTGGCTACGCCCATGTATGTATATAATCTTTAATTAAATATAAGATTATGGATTAAAAAGTTTGTGATACTTGATTTTATAATCAAGACAATAATATATTATTATTCTATTATTACGTAATTATTAAACAAACTATGATTTCTAATCTAATTATAAAAATATATAAACACATTATTAATAAAAGAATTAAAAAATAAAATTTGTAAGTTGCAATAAGTTTTTATTTCAATTTTACACAGTTTTAAAGCATTTATAAGCTTGTTTTACGTTTTTTTTAAGCGTTTTAAGCACATTTTAAGGCAGCGCGGAAATATTGGGTACACCCCCCTCTTAAAATTTGGGTCTTGCCGGACACCCCCCTAAAATTTGACCCCCCCAAAATCGGAGAGGCTGCCCACCTATGGTCGAACCCCCCTAGCTTTCTAAGGAGGTCGACCCGGGGTGGAAGATTTTGAAACCTAGGGGGGGGGGAGTCAGGTCCAAGTGCGGTTCAATGTCTGAAACAAAATACTTTTAAACCATGAAAGGTTTAAAAATAGGTTTTTTAAAAGATAATACTACATTTTATTGAATAAAAATCGATATTTTGGTATAAAAAAGTGTAAAAACATGAAGTTATGTTAAAAATTTACGTTTTTGGAAGAAAATTAGTATAAAAAAGTACTTAAAATTTTCTCGAGAAGGGAGGGGGGTCAGATTTCAAAATCTAGAGGGGGGTCAGAGGTAAAAAATTCGAAAATTTGGGGGGGGAGGGGGGAGGGGGCCCCCTGGAATTGTTTCTAGGGGGCCCCAAAATTTCGAGGCTAAAGGGGTGGACCCCACCCTAACCACCCCCCTCTTTGTTTATCTATAAAAGTACGCTGTTCCGAAGTGTTTTGATTTGCTTTATTTATACTTTTGCTTAGTTTATTCAAGTATAAGCATAGATGAACAAGGGGGGAAGTAGGGGATATTCCACCCCCCCTAGCCTCAAAATTTCGGGCCCCCTGGAAAAATTCAGCCCCCCCTCCCCCCAAATTTTTGAATTTTTTACCCCTGACCCCCCTCTAGATTTTAAAACCTGACCCCCCTTCCCTCTCGAGAAAATTTTAAGTACTTTTTTATACTTAATTTTCTTTCAAAAACGTGAATTTTTAACACAAATGCATGTTTTTACACACTTTTTATACCTGAATATCGCTCTTTGTTCAATAAAATGTAGTATTATCTTTAAAAAAAACTATTATTAAACTTTTAATGGTTTAAAAGTATTTTGCTTCGGAAATTGGACTCCACCTGACCCCCAGGTTTCAAAATCTTTCACCCCGGGTCGACCTCCCATAAAAAACTAGGGGGGTTCGACCCCCCTAGGACCTCCTCCTACATTTTGAAATGTCATTTACCCGGGGTAAACACCCCGAGCATTTTGACCGTGTTCATCTATGAATTCATGTATGTGTTCATCTATGTGTTCATCTATAATTCATCTAAGGATAAGGATAGTGCAATTAAATAGTTTTTGGACCTCTCAACAATCTTTTTTCTATATTAATAATCTAAATATCAAGTAAAAATAAGGTTTAAAGGTGCGGTGCGGAGTCAAACTTTTATTCTTCGATACCCTTGTCCGCGATAGCCCACAAAAATTTTTTCAACAAAATATCTCTGGTGGTTCTGTTATGACCCCCTAAAAGAATTATGACCCCCTAAAAATGGCGTTTTTTGAAAATCCTGCAGGTGAAAGATTTCTCAAAAGGTATAACGATTTACGTTACAAATTATATATGCACATAAAGAAAGTGGCTACTTTTTACTTTAATTTGATACCTTTATCATTACGATTGATGCAGTATTTGTCGAAATATTGCGTTTCTCGTACAAAAAAACCCACGATTTTTAAACTAAAAACACGAAGTGAGGGAAAAAAAAATTTGAGCAAACTTCATAAAATCACTGCCGTTGTTTGGTGTTTTAAATTGCGGGTTTTTTGTACGGAAAACGCAATACTTCGACAAATACTGCACCAATCGAATCTTAACGATCAAGGTATCAAATTAAAGTAGAAAGTAGCCATTTTCTTTCAGTGCATAGTTTGTAACGTAAATCGGTATACCCAATGCGCAATCTTTCACGTGCAGAATTGTCGAAAAATGCCATTTTGGGGGGGGGGTCATAACTTCTGAACCACTGGAGATATTTCGTTTAAAAAAGTTTTGTGGGCAGGGGTAAGGTTTTCACAAAAAATTATTACAAACGAAGACAAAAACTTTGACTCCGCACCGCAACTTTAAGACAACACTTTAAAATTTAAATCTTTAGTAAAAAATAGACGTAGTAACAAAAATTTAAAGGCTGTTAGTGACATCCATGGCAAATAATAAAACTTATTTCAGAGCACCGATCATTTAGAGAGAAGAGAGCTCTTGATATGAAAAGCTCTGCCCCAAAATTAGCGATATTAAGCTTTTAAAATGTTTAAAATTATTCTTTCAAAATTTTTAGGACTAATTTTGGTTGTTTTTAATTAGTTTTAAAAAAATATTATGTAGCAACAATTTTTAAAAATTTATGCCACAATCTTTAATTATTCATATTTATCATAGAAACATGAGATGGCGCAGGCAAAGCAGAAATTTGCTCTGAAGCTTGGAACTCCAAGAAACATTACTAATAATTAGCGTTAAACGTCGGAATTTCAGGCTTAGATTTTCCTGAGCCCCTGTGCACTTGGTTCCGCAGTTTTTTATGTTTATGCAAAAATAATTGTCGAAATTTTAGGAATGGTGCTATTAAATTGTTAGTGATGTTACCCGAAGCTTCAGTGATTCAAACTCAGAAACTTCGTCCTATTTTTAACTAATTTCTTGAAAATGACTTTAAGAAATGACAATCAATCAATCAAGAAGAAATGACATACATTTTAATCTATTAAAAACAAAATGTTAAAAATAGTTCTAAAATGCGTAATTTTAAACATCTGGTATTTTTTAACGTACATTACTTATTATAAATTCCTTTGATCTAAAAGCAGGAGCTCTGAAAGATGATATTTGGCAGTGGGGCTATTATTAGAAGATAACAAACGAAAAAATACAAAAATAATAATAAAACAATTACCAAGCGTTCTGCATTGGAAGTAAGTGTAACCAAATGGTCTTTGGCATTGCGGTCTATACGCTGCAATTCATTAATCTAAAATTATATAAAAATTAAATATTTAGTTCTTAAGCAAATGGTAAAAACCACCGAGTAAAAGAGTCTTTATTTATTTAATATCGCTCTTTTTAAGGATAGGAATAATAGATTAACAGATGGCCGAAATCGTTCAATGAAAATATTTATAGTTTTGGGGGGGGGCAGAAGGCTATCCCGAATCGTATTCAGACCTGTGCACGGTGTTTGAAAATGCCCCCCCCCCCGCTTTATTAGAGGATTTGCCCCCCCCCGTTTTATTGCCCCCCTCGAGGAAAAATGAAAAAGTACCCAAAAATTATGACGCCATTTTTTACCTATTATGACGCCATCATTGCGAAATTTTTGCAGTTTTTAGCCTATTTCAATGCAATTTAAGCTATTTTAGACCTATTTTACCATTTTCGCTTTTTTGTTCCTTTTCCCTTTTCCTTCCTTTTTTTCTTTTTTTTCTTTCCCCCCTGCTTGCCCCCCCGTTTTGGAATTGCCCCCCATTATAATCCCAGGGGGCAGTGCACAGGTCTGCGTAGTTATTAACCTTCCTCATTTTTGTGGAGCAAACTAAAAGAAATTTTAGCATTTTTAATTCTGAAACCGCACATTAATTACCTTCGAACTTATTATTTATAATAATTTTATTTTAGTTGGTAATAATAATTAGCTACTAATAATGAGCTTTGTTGAAATATACATAATTTTATTTTAAAACCCACGTTTTTTTGTCTATAATACACACGTGACCTTCCAATTTTTAATTGGAGCGAAAATTGCACAACCCGGGTGTAGTCGAGCTATACGTATCTTACCTTTTCAGCCGTTTCCGGACTGTCTTCTTTGATAACCGCCTGAAGGTCCTGAACCTGCTGCGCGATTTGCTTCAGGTCCGCTTCCGCCTTAAAAAAACAAAAAAAAAAACATTTAAAACATTATGATAACAATAAACAAAACCTAATTAAAACAATGACTATTTAGAAGAACACTAAAAAATCTTGGTGATTTTATACAAGTAGGGTTGGTGTCGCGAAAAATCTCCACCCTCATCGGAAAGAAAAACCGATAAAAGCCGAGATGGTTTTCCTTCAAAATAACTATGCGGCTAAAAAACTGGTTAATTCTTCTCCCTGAAAAACTAAACTATCCCAATAGTATATTTTTAATTTTTTTTTCTCTATATTGTTGTTTGTTTGTTTATAATTTAGTTTGTTATAATTTAGCTTGATTAAAGTTTTGTTTAGGCTGCTTAGAGAAGTACGGTTAAAAAATGGTAAAAGTGGTTCATGGGTTTCATCATGATATAATTTTAGTTTATAAATTCTATCATAATAACAAAACCAGAATTTTAATTTTAATGTTTTTTGAAGAATTTTCGTAAATTACTATTATCAACCCCTTGCAAACTTTTAAAAAGGAGTTGGAAAGAATATACCGGTAAAAATTTTCCCCCTTATTATAATGCTAAAATAGAAATATACAAACGAATTTCCTATAGCGAGTAAAGATATTTAAAATCATATTTTAACCACAATAATCATTGCATACCTTTTTGCGCGCCTGTTGGAGAGCTGCGTTGTCTTTTGGGTTGTGTACCTCGCCAGTACCTCCAGCCAAGTGTTCTAGAATCCTATTGTACTTAATTAAGAAACAAAGCTCCAGAGCTTCAAAAACAAATCCTTCAAGAACTCATACTATTAAATTAAGTACCTTATTACCCACCTTTCTGCTCTCCTGATACAGCGCTACGTAGCTTTTGGCGAATTTGTTTTTAATTATTACTCTGACTTCCGGCTTGGAGTCTAAGACTCCATACACTTAACAAGATTTGGAGCTCCGGAGTTACCTCAGCCACAAAAGCTCCAGAGCTCCGGTGGTAAACTCTTACCTTCTTGCGCGCCTGCTGGAGCGCTGCGTTGTCCTTGGCGGCCTTGTACTTAGCCAGTGCCTCTAGCCAAGTGTTCTAGAATCCTATTGTACTTAATTAAGAAACAGAGCTCCAGAGCTTCAAAAACCACTCCTTCGGGAACTCTTACTATTAAATTAAGTACCTTATTACCCACCTTTCTGCTCTCCTGATACAGCGCTACGTAGCTTTTGGCGAATTTACGTTTAATTATTACTTAGACTTCCAGTTTGGAGTCTAAGACTCCATACACTTAACAATAGTCAGAACTCCGGAGTTACCTCAGCCACAAAAGCTCCAGAGCTCCGGTGGTAAACTCTTACCTTCTTGCGCGCCTGCTGCAGCGCTGCGTTGTCCTTGGCGGCCTTGTACTTAGCCAGTGCCTCCAGCCACGTGTCCTTTAATCCTGTTGTACTTAATTAAGAAACAAAGCTCCAGAGCTCCGGTGGTAAACTCTTACCTTCTTGCGCGCCTGCTGCAGCGCTGCGTTGTCCTTGGCGGCCTTGTACTTAGCCAGTGCCTCCAGCCACGTATCCTTTAATCCTGTTGTACTTAATTAAGAAACAAAGCTCCAGAGCTCCGGTGGTAAACTCTTACCTTCTTGCGCGCCTGCTGCAGCGCTGCGTTGTCCTTGGCGGCCTTGTACTTAGCCAGTGCCTCCAGCCACGTGTCCTTTAATCTTGTTGTACTTAATTAAGAAACAAAGCTCCAGAGCTCCGGTGGTAAACTCTTACCTTCTTGCGCGCCTGCTGCAGCGCTGCGTTGTCCTTGGCGGCCTTGTACTTAGCCAGCGCCTCCAGCCACGTGTCCTTTAATCTTGTTGTACTTAATTCAAGAAACAAAGCTCCAGAGCTCCGGTGGTAAACTCTTACCTTCTTGCGCGCCTGCTGCAGCGCTGCGTTGTCCTTGGCGGCCTTGTACTTAGCCAGTGCCTCCAGCCACGTGTCCTTTAATCTTGTTGTACTTAATTAAGAAACAAAGCTCCAGAGCTCCGGTGGTAAACTCTTACCTTCTTGCGCGCCTGCTGCAGCGCTGCGTTGTCCTTGGCGGCCTTGTACTTAGCCAGTGCCTCCAGCCACGTGTCCTTTAATCCTGTTGTACTTAATTAAGAAACAAAGCTCCAGAGCTCCGGTGGTAAACTCTTACCTTCTTGCGCGCCTGCTGCAGCGCTGCGTTGTCCTTGGCGGCCTTGTACTTAGCCAGTGCCTCCAGCCACGTATCCTTTAATCCTGTTGTACTTAATTAAGAAACAAAGCTCCAGAGCTCCGGTGGTAAACTCTTACCTTCTTGCGCGCCTGCTGCAGCGCTGCGTTGTCCTTGGCGGCCTTGTACTTAGCCAGTGCCTCCAGCCACGTGTCCTTTAATCTTGTTGTACTTAATTAAGAAACAAAGCTCCAGAGCTCCGGTGGTAAACTCTTACCTTCTTGCGCGCCTGCTGCAGCGCTGCGTTGTCCTTGGCGGCCTTGTACTTAGCCAGCGCCTCCAGCCACGTGTCCTTTAATCTTGTTGTACTTAATTAAGAAACAAAGCTCCAGAGCTCCGGTGGTAAACTCTTACCTTCTTGCGCGCCTGCTGCAGCGCTGCGTTGTCCTTGGCGGCCTTGTACTTAGCCAGTGCCTCCAGCCACGTGTCCTTTAATCTTGTTGTACTTAATTAAGAAACAAAGCTCCAGAGCTCCGTGGTAAACTCTTACCTTCTTGCGCGCCTGCTGCAGCGCTGCGTTGTCCTTGGCGGCCTTGTACTTAGCCAGCGCCTCCAGCCACGTGTCCTTTAATCTTGTTGTACTTAATTAAGAAACAAAGCTCCAGAGCTCCGGTGGTAAACTCTTACCTTCTTGCGCGCCTGCTGCAGCGCTGCGTTGTCCTTGGCGGCCTTGTACTTAGCCAGCGCCTCCAGCCACGTGTCCTTTAATCTTGTTGTACTTAATTAAGAAACAAAGCTCCAGAGCTCCGGTGGTAAACTCTTACCTTCTTGCGCGCCTGCTGCAGCGCTGCGTTGTCCTTGGCGGCCTTGTACTTAGCCAGCGCCTCCAGCCACGTGTCCTTTAATCTTGTTGTACTTAATTAAGAAACAAAGCTCCAGAGCTCCGGTGGTAAACTCTTACCTTCTTGCGCGCCTGCTGCAGCGCTGCGTTGTCCTTGGCGGCCTTGTACTTAGCCAGCGCCTCCAGCCACGTGTCCTTTAATCTTGTTGTACTTAATTAAGAAACAAAGCTCCAGAGCTCCGGTGGTAAACTCTTACCTTCTTGCGCGCCTGCTGCAGCGCTGCGTTGTCCTTGGCGGCCTTGTACTTAGTCAGTGCCTCCAGCCACGTGTCCTTTAATCTTGTTGTACTTAATTAAGAAACAAAGCTCCAGAGCTCCGGTGGTAAACTCTTACCTTCTTGCGCGCCTGCTGCAGCGCTGCGTTGTCCTTGGCGGCCTTGTACTTAGCCAGTGCCTCCAGCCACGTGTCCTTTAATCTTGTTGTACTTAATTAAGAAACAAAGCTCCAGAGCTCCGGTGGTAAACTCTTACCTTCTTGCGCGCCTGCTGCAGCGCTGCGTTGTCCTTGGCGGCCTTGTACTTAGCCAGCGCCTCCAGCCACGTGTCGTACACCGCCAGGCGCTGGCCGTGCAGATCCGTCACCCGCTCCACATTCCCGGCCACTTTCAGTCGGGACTCGCTCACCGGGTCCTAAAATCACCTTAAATATTAAATTGTAGTAATGTTACCCGGAACTAAGAGCTCCGGAGCTTGGAAAACATCCTCTTTTTCGACTATAAGGATTTTAAGTTTAACGCAATTTATTTGAACTTCTCCTCGTCTCATCATATTTTAGAAGAAAATTTTAGATTTTGCGGGGAATCTAAAATCACCTTAAATATTAAATTGTAGTAATGTTACCCGGAACTAAGAGCTCCGGAGCTTGGAAAACATCCTCATTTTCGACTATAAGGATTTTAAGTTTAACGCAATTTATTTGAACTTCTCCTCGTCTCATCATATTTTAGAAGAAAATTTTAGATTTTGCGGGGAATCTAAAATCACCTTAAATATTAAATTGTAGTAATGTTACCCGGAACTAAGCTTTCCGGAGCTTGGAGAACATTCCTCTTTTTCGACTATAAGGATTTTAAGTTTAACGCAATTTATTTTGAACTTCTCCTCGTCTCATCATATTTTAGAAGAAAAAAATTTCGGATTTTCACGGGGAATCTAAAATCACCTTAAATATTAAATTGTAGTAATGTTACCCGGAACTAAGAGCTCCGGAGCTTGGAAAACATCCTCATTTTCGACTATAAGGATCTTAAGTTTAACGCAATTTATTTGAACTTCGCCTCGTCTCATCATATTTTAGAAGAAAATTTTAGATTTTGCGGGGAATACCTGACCCAAAATAAAAGAGATAGTCCCAAACATTTTTTCAGTATAGGGTAGTGCATTTAATTTCGGCACTTTTTCCAATCGGGCATTTTTGATTTTGGACTATATCTTTTTCGTAATTGCTGAACAAATTGACGTTTGATAGCTCAAATGAGAGCTAATTATATGTAGATGACTGTCGTGAGCTTTTTATTTGTTATATTATGTTATTTTTATGTGAAATTGTGGAATTTACAAAAAATAAAATTGTTACTCGTTTTTCCAAACATCGACATTTAGTAGTACGCAATAAATTGGTTTAAAAATTAAACTGTCCTGGTAAAATTTAGCGTATTTTCCAGAATATTTAGTCCCCGTGGTTCTACGTTGCGTCTGTGGTGAGCAATCGTTATAAAAAATAAAATAGTGTAATTTCGGCACACATATTGCTGTAGGTAAAAACGGGATGAATTAAGTTGCTGGGTGTTAAATTGTAGTTGCGGAATAGGTTTAAAGACAACGTTGAAATGTGTAGGGGTCGTGGCGCTCGCTTTGAGAAATTCGGATTGAGATTACTTTAAAAAGTGCCGAAATTAAATGCACTTTTTTCCCAAATTTTGCTCATTTTGATACCAGTTGGCATTTTAGCTGTAACTTTTTGCCAGTTACACGTTGAACAACAAATAGAAGCTTAATTAAAGAAAACTGTCTGGAGATAATGATAGGTTTTTAAATTTTTGAAAATAATGATTTTTTGACTGAGAAACGATCGATTGTTTGTAAAGTGCCGAAATTAAATGCATATATTTAATTTCGCCAATTTTCCATTTTTTTAAAAACTGATTTAATTAAATAAAAAAACAACTTTTGTACATTGAAACTTTTATGACGCAACGCAGTATCGTAAAAGCTTTAAAATGAGCGATCAAACATGAAAATCGGGCCATACAGTGAAAAGTTACATTGGAAAAACAAAAAAGTGCCGAAATTAAATGCACAACCCTACCCCAAATACTTAATTTTTAGTACTGGGACCCCCCAATTTTAGGGGAAGTGGTCTCGGGGCTACCCTCAAACTTGGGGGGGGGGTATCGGAGATTTGAGTATCGAGATATTTTTTTGTGGGGAGGGGGAGAGGTATAATTTCCAACCCCCTAGCCACCTATGCTCCATAAATACAATATGTTAACAAAAATTCTTTGAGTATGGTGTAAAAGAATAATTTTTCCTCTGTATTGCAAGCAGTTTTGCTACTGAATGCTGTGGAATGAATAATTCTAGTGGGGTTTAATTAAATATTTTTTGTTGTAATTTAAGTTTTAATATCATTTTAGTTCATTTACTAAACTAAAATTTGAAACTTATTTTTTATGAAGACAACAAACCGTTGCTCGATAATCGTTAGGTTACGGCGGCGATTGTAAAATTCAGACGCGCCTACACTATGACGACCAAAAAAATCAGATAAAAAGCGACGCCATCGCTCTTTAACTTTGCGCGACTGATTTTTCTAAGGCATTGCGCTTCTAACACATCAAGAAAATTATTGTTAACTTACAGCGGCGATTGTGAAGTCCAGACGCACCCACACTATGACGACCAAAAACATAAGGTAGAAGGCAACGATGACCATCAAAGGCTCTCGAAGCATCGTCACTCGGTCGAAAGTGTACTCCAGCTAAAACAAAAAAATAAATAAAAAAGGACGATTTTACCCCACCCGTAGTTTAAACTAGACACCGTAAAAAGGGGAGATTTTTTCATAACCGTATTATCACTCGGTCGAAAGTGTACTCCAGCTAAAACAAAAAAATAAATAAAAAAGGGCGATTTTACCCCACCCGTAGTTTAAAATACACAGCGTAAAAAGGGGAGATTTTGTCATGCACAACCGTATTGTCATTCGATCAAAAGTTTACTTAACCTGAAATTGAAAAAAAAGTAAACATAAAACGAGTATACGAAGATTTTACTTCGACTGTAAGTTTTAACTAAACAGCGAAAAAAGGAAGACTTTAATCATAATCGTATTACGATGTTATTCGGTCAAAAGCGCACTCCAACTGAAAAAAATTTGAAAATAAAGCTGGCAAAACGAAGGGGTCATCAACAGCAGTTTAAACTGTAGGGCAACTTACTTCAATTCGACCAGTCATAATTTCGGCAATTGGTTGCTATGCTATTTTTTTTTTGCCATACGCTAAGTTGTGAAATGAACGGCGTATGACCATCTATCAAGCCATACGCAGTTCATTTTGTATATTTACGCATGGGAAAAATAACAACCGGTGACCGAAATTAAGGCTGACCGAATTTAAATCAGTTAATAAAAAAGGTTATATTTTACCCCAATCTCTGTTCAAGCGAAAAACTGACGAACTAAAGCGGACAAGAAACGTGATATTTTGTCTCGACTATAATATTACATCAGAAAATACACCCTGTTTTAACGTACCATGTACCCATAAAATAAAAATCCATTGCAATTCTCCTTTTATCCAAAAATATAGGAGAAGAGTGACCGCAATTTTCGACTTTTTTATCCGGCGGCGAACAAGCAAACAAACAAACAAACAGACCTGAAAGTCCTGAATGTGATTTTCGACCAGATTGGACTTGTGGGCGATGACCACCGGGCGACCGCTGGAGTCCAGATAGGTGTAGTGAACGGCGTCCGGGCTACGCTTCACTTTGTACGGCGGCGTCAGCTTGATGTTTCTAAAACGGAACTACCTATATAAGTTTCAGGTTATTCAACAACAACAACCTATATACAATCATAGGTGAGAAAGGGGGGGGGGGCAGGGTGGGGTCCACCCCCTTTAGCCTCGAAATTTAGGGACCCCCTAGACGAAAATCTAGACGTCCCCCCCTTCCCCCAAATTTCCGAATTTTTTACCCCTGACCTCCCTCTAGATTTTGAAATCTGACCCCCCCCTCGGGAAAATTTTAGGTACCTTTTTAATACTAAATTTTCTTCCAAAAACGTGAATTTTCATCACATATTCATGCTTTTACACCCTTTTTATACATGAATATGGCTTTTTATTCAATAAAATGTAGTATTATCCTATAAAAAGAACAATTATTAAAGTTATTATGGTTTAAAACTGTTTTGCTTTGGACACCGGACCCCACCTGACCCCCCTCTAGATTTCAAAATTTCGCACCCCGGGTCGACCCCCCCCTAAAAAGCTAGGGGGGGTTTGGACCCCCCTCCTAGAATTCAAAATTCAATTTACCCCGGGTAACCACCCCCCCTAGCTTCCCCGATCGTGCTCACCTATGTATACAATAATTATTAATGTTCCCCAGATATCTGTCCTATTTTTGTGGTGGTGGACTAAAACGATCAAAATAATACCCACACATTGCTATTCTTTATTGAGCTTTAAAAATTATTGATACATTAAAAAATACCAATTTGAAAAATGCGTCCGAGACTTTAAAACATCAATACTGTTTAAGAGTAAATAAGCTTTCAATCGGTCAATTAATGGGCGGTATACCCGCGCTCGGAAAGAAAACTCCCCTTTAAAGGTGCGGTGCGGAGTCAAACTTTTTGTCTACGATTTTGATACTTTTTTGAAAAAACCTTATCCCTGGCCCCAATAGTCCATAAAAATTAATTTTTTTTTGTAATACAATTTTTTACTCAGTGAAACCTGACGCATCGATTGATACCAAAAACCAAGCGAAAAAATACACCATGATTTAGTATACCGCATCTTTAAAGAGTGATTTCCAATTTGATATTTATAATTTTTATTAAAAACATAAAAATTCAAAAAAGTTATAAATTTCTAACTTTCAAATCTAGCTTTGCGGTACTAGGGGATCGAAACAAGGGTAGTGCGCTACCCTCGACGTAAGTGAGTGTCATAACATTTATATAACAAGCTCACATTTTTCGTTATATTATATTTTTTTTATATAATTAATGTAGATCCTACATGGGGAGCACCGTACCAGAAGGTTAGGGGGTGGGTGGGTTACCCTGGGTAAATTTCATTTCGAATTTTAGGTGGGGGTCTCAGGGGGGTCCGGATCGCCCTAATTGTTTTTTTTTTGGGGGGGGGGTCGACCCGGGCTGCAAAATTTTAAAATCTAGAGGGGGGCAGGGTGGGTCCGGTTTCTATAAAAAGTAGTTTTAAGCCGTAATAAACTCAATAATTGTTTTTTATAGGATAATATTACACTTTAATGAATAAACAGCGATATTTTGGTATGAAAACAGTGTACAATACAAACATAAATTAGTATTAAAAATTCACGTTTCTTGAAAAAAATTTAGTATTAAAAAAGTATCTAAAATTGACTCAAGCGGGGGAGGGCAGACCTGTGCACGGTCTGAAAAAGATGCCCCCCCCCCGTTTTATTGGAGGATTGCCCCGTTTCTGCTGCCCCCCCCGCCAAAAAATGAAAAAGTACCCTACAAATTGACCCATTTTTGACCTACGATGATGCCATCATCGCAAATTTTTTGCAGTTTTTAGCCTATTTCAATGTATTTTAAAGCCATTTTAGACCTATTTTTACCTTATTTCCTCTTTTTTTGTCCCTTTTTTCCCTTTTCTCTTCTTTTTTTCTCTTTTTTTCTCCTTTTTTTTCTCTTTTTCTCTTTCCCCTCTGCTTGCCCCCCCCCCCCCTGTTTCAAAAAAGTGGCCCCCCCCGTTTTGGAATGGCCCCCCCCCGTTTTACCCCCGGGGGGGGGCAGTGCACAGGTCTGGGGGAGGGGGTGTCAGATTTCAAATTCTAAAGGGGGGTCGGGGCAGGGGTAAAAAATTTGGAATTTAAAAGGAGGGTGGGTGTGGACTAGATTTTTGTTAAGGGAAGCCTCAAATTTTTGAGGCCAGAGAGGGGGAAGGGTGGAGCTCAATGTTGCTCCCCCCCCTTTTTTTTCCACTTATAATGTAGATTACATTTATGCACAAGTCGTTTAGATATTGTTCAAAGTACCTTCTTAATGTCGCTAAAGTACACAGTATACTGTTGCGTTGATAGTGTTGATAACAACAACAACAGTACTGCGCCAACAGCCATTAAATCTGTTAAATCTTGTTCGAAAATTTAGCAACCTGCCCTTTATCCTTGATAAATTGAAACCTCTTTAAAATAAACCTAAAATTTAGCCCCAGTGGCCCTTGATATTCAGTTAGTTATTGTTTTATGGTTGTAAAACTCATAACTGGATGCACTATTTCAGCGTCACGTGCATAGATGAACAAGAGTGGGGGGGGGGAGGGGGGGGCCGGGGGGTGGAGGGTGGGGTCTACCCTCCTAGCCTCGAAAATTTGGGGCCCCCCTAGAAAAAAATCCAGGGGGCCCCCCCCCCTAAATTTTCGAATTAGTTATCGCTGACCCCCCTCCTCCCCTCCCGAGAAAACTTTAAGTACCTTTTTATACTAAATTTTCTTCCAAAACCTTAAATTTTTAACACAAATTCATGTTTTTACACCCTTTTTATGCCAAAATATCACTTTTTATTCAATAAAATGTAGTATTATCCCATAAAAAACGAACTATAATTAAACCTTTAACGGTTTAAAAGTATTTTGCTTCTGACATTGGACCCCACCTGAACCTGACCACCCTCTAGGTTTCAAAATTTTTCACCCCGGGTCGACCCCCTCATCGATTTTGAAATGTCATTTACCCAGGGTAAACACCCCTCCTAGCTTGGGTGACCGTGTTCATCTATGGTCACGTGTGAAACTTTGTTGTAATATAAAATAAAATATTTTGTAGTAATCCCCTTTATCGAACAGAGACACAGCATCACTTGCCTAGGATTTAATAAAAAAACACATCCTAATACAACTTTAGCCATTATTTGATTGTAACAAAAAAATACGAAGGTTCGCCTCAGTGGCGTACCCAGAATTTCATTTCGGCGGGGCGGTCTGGGGGGGAAAGATCACAGAAGCGGCGCGCAGCGCCGCCGTGTCTGCGCCGCGTAGCTGCGCCAGCCGACGCGAAGATTCGGCTGGGGGGGTCTGAAGGGTGTCCCCCCAACCGCCAGAGGCAAAAACTTTTAGAAATATGCACTAAAAACTGCTTAAAAATCGTCCAGTGGTGATCGCGCGAACATACATTTTACTTCAGTTTTTTACGTAATTTATAAACAATTTTGTTTCATCTTTAAAATTAATATGGCGATGAGATAAAATTGTATATAACAAAACTATTTATTGCCTAATGTCTTTAAATTTTGCGTATGAATATGGTTGATGTTATCGTAACAAAAATATTACTGATAACATCAAAAATATAATATACCAAAAAAGCAACTCATATATAAAAAGGTGCGGAAAAGTAAGCCATTATAATGAGCCTCTCCATTTAAATGACACTCTCCACTATAATGGCATAGTAGCCATTTTAATTCGTCGAGTTAAAATGGAGAGGAAGCCATTATAATAGCCATTTATTGATTTAATATATTTAAGTTTATATATTTACAAGCGTAATACTGTCCGGGCCGCATGAGTTTTACCCTGTCGGACAGTATTAAACCAACACGCAAAAACTCATTACACTTGTACAGACATGTGCACTGCCCCCCCCCCCCCCGGGGTTAAAACGGGGGGGGGGGGGGGGGGCAATTCAAAATGAGGGGGGCGCGGGGGGGCAACTTTTTTGAAAAACGGGGGGGGGGGCAATAAAACGGGGGGGGGGGCAAGCAAGGGGAAAGAAAAAAAAGAGAAAAAAGAGAGAAAAAAGAAAAAAAGAGAAGGGAAAAGGGAAGAGAGGGACAAAAAAAGCGGAAATAAGGTAAAAATAGGCTCAAAATGGCTTAAAATACATTGAAATAGGCTAAAAACTCTAAAAAATTCGCGATGATGGCGTCATCATAGGTCAAAAATGGCGTCATATTTTTAGGGTACTTTTTCATTTTTTGGCGGGGGGGGGGCATTTTCAGACCGTGCACAGGTCCGCTTGTATTACACAGTATTACACTTGTGAGTATATATGAGGTGAAATTAAATTAATAAATCGCTATTATAATAGATTCCTCTCCATTTTAACTCGCCAAATTAAAATGGTTACTATGTCCTTATAGCGGAGAGTGTCATTTAAATGGAGAGGCTCATTATGATGGCCTATTTTTCCGCACTTTTTTATATAGGAGTTGCACATTTTTCGGTATATTATATATTTTTGATAATATTAGGTTTACTATATATAAATTTGACCTTCTCGCGTAGCGGTATTTTTTTATGCTTTTGGAACGCATCAGAAATGTTTCTGAATTTATATTTAAAGAAAAAAATTTTTCTCTCAAAATGTCCCCCTTACGAAAAACTCTAACTACGCCGGATTTCGGGGGGGGGGACGACCGCCCCTCCCCCTAGCTGGCTACGGCACTGGTTGGCCTGTCTCAAGGTGGTGAAAATAAATCGTCGTTACTACGGGAAAATGAGTGACTGTGAATGAAAATACACGTGACTGTGAGTCATTCCTTTGATAGTCACGTGCTGTTGGAAATTAAAAATGAGTCACAATCGCATGTATTTTATACAAATTGCGGCTTTTTTTGCCGTAAATAACGACAAAATAATCGACAAAAGTTGTTTATTATTCTTTGTCTGACATCCGAACTTCCTACCCAATTCTTTACCTTTTTAGTCATAGTGGCGGAATATAAATAAGTATGACGGTCTTTGGATATGACTTTCAGAATTTTATCCAAATCCGCTTCGAAATCCATATTTAAAATGCGATCAGCTTCATCCATGACAAGATACCTTTAAAGTACACTTATTTACTCACACACAATTTGAAAAACTTTTAACCAAAAAAATTGTTAAACTAAGTTTTTCAGAAAAAAAAACAACAACATTAAAAACTGGGTTATATTATTTTACGAATCACTAAATTAATCATTTTTTTAAATAGGATTATTGGACTAAACGCATTTTAAACGTTAAAACTTCACTACCTATTGCACAGCAGGAAACGAAGTGACCCGGCAATATTAACATTCATGGCCTTTTCATATGGGAAGAAACACAGAGAACCGTCCCTATTGTCGTTTTTAAAGAACGTTTTTCTGACACAAAGAGTCACAATCAGTATAAAATCAACGTGGCTCTGACTCATTTTGTTTAGATTATTTGTGTGTTAAATTATAAAAAGAGTCACAGTGAAATGTATTTTATGACGCTTCTGACTCATTGTGTCTGAGTAAGGACGACAAGCACTGTAAACAGTGAATATAATGCACTGGTCAAAATGACCTACGGCCAGCCCCTTTCCTTTTTACAAAATTTCACATAGAATTTATTTATAATATTTATAAGACATAGTAAGTGAGAATACAACCACAATTTATTTTAATATTATAACGCAAGTTTAATTAGTTTTTAACTGAAAAAAAATTTACTTTAAAGATTTTAGAGTGAATCCTTTGGTGTTTTCAAGATGGTCCACCAAACGACCAGGGGTTGCTAAAACAAACCAAACCAATACAAAATGCCAATTAAATTACTTATTTTCTTACTCAATAATTAAAATAATTCCTAATAAAATTAATTACTGTAAAAGTTTAAGAATATCCACTGCACGACTGCAGCCTGAGACAATTAATGTCTGCACAAAAATGATGCGAGCTGAAAGAAAATTTAGGTGCGCATATTCCGGCTAACAGACAGTTAATTTATATAATATTATGATATTATAGACATCGATCACCAATCTCCGACGGTAGGGTGCTGAGACTTTTTACAGTTAGGGGGTTTTGACAATTATGGGTTATTGTCATTCCATGTCAAATCAACTGAAAACAGCAACTAAACTTAGCGTACCATTTTTGATTTTGCTTAAACTTTGTATACTTGTAGACACTATGCCTAAAAGATATTTTTTAAATTTTAGCCCCCAAAACCTTTTGGTTCCAAAGTTATGAACCTCCAAACTTGGGTTTTCGCCCCGATTTTGACCAACGTCCTATTTTCAAACAGGCATATTGGAATTATTATCAGCAATAACCCCTGCAATATATATGATTTGAAAGCTAATCATCAGCTCAGTGAAACTGGATAAACATACTTTTTGGAGTAAAAATTTAAGTTATAGCGAAATATACCCGGGATGGAAGCCTGGAAGGGCGTCAGGTGGGGTCCAGTGTCCGAAGAAAAATACTGTTAAACCAGTAAATGTTTAATAATTGTTTTTATAGAATAATACTACATTTCATTGAATAAAAACAATATTATGCCATAAAAAGGGCGTAAAAGTAAAATAATGAATTTGTGTTAAAAAATTAACGTTTCTGGAGGAAAATTAAGAGTAAAAAAGTTCTAAAAATTTACTTAAAGCGGGGTAGGATGGTCAGATTTGAAATTCTAGACATAGGTCACCGAAGGGGGGGGGGGTTGGGGGGGGCGCCCCCACCCCTACGGCCTCTGAGACCTATCCCCCCCTCAGGCCCATTTTTCGACCCCCTCCCCCCCCCCCCTTCTCGACCCCCTGAACCCCTGACCCCCCCCCCCCTAAGGCCCCATTTTCGACCCCCCCCCCCCCCCACACAATCCCAAAAAATGCTTAAAAAATGGTCAAATTTCGTCAAAAAATTGTCAATTTTGGTCAAAAAAATGGTAAAAACACCCCAAGCACCCCCGGGTGCTTTTTTTCAAAAAAAAAACACCCCGGGGTGTGACCCCTCCCCTGGAGGTCAAAAACCTCCACACCCCGGGGTGTGGACCCCCCCTGAGCCGTCGAAGGTCGGTGACCTATGATTCTAGAAGGGGGTCAGGGGTAGAAAATTTGGAGGGAGGTGGTGGGCCTGTCTTTTTGTTAAGGGGACCCCCAAAATGTCGAGGCTAGGGGGACCGGACGAGAAGGGCCAAAACTCACCCCAAAAACGGTAAAAAAAATCAGCCAATCCAGCTAAGCCTAAGCAAAACCTAAGCTAAGCCTAAGCAAAATCTAAGCTAAGCCTTAGTAAAACCTAAATCTAAGCAAAACTCAAGGTTAAGCCTAAGCGAAACTCAAGTCTAACGAAAAGCTAAGCTAAGTCTAAGCCTAAGCAAAATCTAAGCTAGGCCTAAGCAAAACCTAAGCCTAAGCAAAACCTATGCTAAGCCTAAGCAAAATCTAAGCTTTAGAAAAATCTAAGCTAAGCCTAAGCCTAAGCAAAACCTAAGCCAAGTAAAACCTAACGTAACCCCTCCCTGTCATTTTCGGGGTAGGTTTCGGCCTTCAGCTTTGGACCCCACGCTACCCCTTCACTGATTTTTATCTATGAGGCCACACCATACATCTCGGTGATCTATAAATTTATATAACAATTTTGTAGGTTCGAATCGAATCAATCGAAATATGCACTGCATGTAAATATTATGAAACAAATTGACTTTGTTTGTGTGACCGTGATTAAAGTTTTGTTCCCCCACAGTTTGGTTTTTTAGAGCTTATAATCAGGGGCGTAGCCAGGATTTCGGAAAGGGGGGTTGTACTCCATACAAATTTTTCAAAAGGGGGGCGGGGGGGGGAGGGGGGGGGGCAGGGGGGGGGGGGTGGGGGGGGCCCCCAAAAGCCGGCGAAGCCGGATTTTTTTGTAGGGGGCCCTACTTCTTTAAATTTTGAGAGAAAATTTTTTTTCTTTTATTTTAATACAGAAACTTTCCCTATCCCTCCAAAATACCGTAAAAAAGACATTAAAAAGGGTAAAATTTTTTGCGCTTCGCGCTAAGTGATTATTTTTTGCTGTTATTCGCATTGTTTTTTAAGTTAAACGTGAAAAATTGTCGGTTTAAAAAGGTATAATATTAAAAGGTATAATATTAAAAAAATTTCCAAAAATTGTCTTTGAAATTCATTAGAAACATCACTTAAACGTTATAAAAAAGGTATATAAAGGTCGAGCGCTGAGCGGAGCGAAGCGCGAGAAAATTTTTTAAAATAGTTCTCTTAGGACCCCCAAATTTTTACCTCCGCCAGCCCAAAAGGGGGGGTTACAACCCCCATAACCCCCCCCCTGGCTACGCCCTTGCTTATAATAATGTGTTAAACGCTATTTAAACGTAAATAAATCATTACCTAGCGGTTTACTTACCAACTATAACGTGTGGCTTTTTCGCCAGAGTAATGGCTTGTTGTACCATATCCATACCGCCAACAATTACTGCTAAAAATACAACCTATTCGAGTTACACAGGTAGGGGACACACCATACGAGCAAGGACCAACCGCCAGAAAAGATTGAAATGGTTTACACCGTTATATCGTAGCGTGAATTCAATATTACAGTAGTAAGTAAGCAGGCAAAAAATAAACTACGCCTACGTTGGCAATGGCATGGCAACTACAAGTATTTTACCTATGGACAGAAATATACCACAGGCTTGTTCTGAAGTAGGATGTTTCGCAGTCATTTTTGCTTTTATTAGTTTTGTATTTATACTGATAACCCACTATAACTTGATTCTTGAAATTGTTTTTTTTTGCCAAAATAAAATAATTTTTTATTATAAGAAAATCAAAGCTGGATGAGCTTGAAAAATTGTAGGTTTAAATTCCAGTTTTAAAGCACAGAACAATACTGCAAATTATAGGTTTAAATTCCAAATTTTAAAAACTATTTATCTAATTACTCAATTTGGATCAAAAATGTGAATTTTTTTTAAAGTTGACTAATTTTTTGTATTGTATGAAAAGTAGGATTTAAAAAAAGTATGCGTTTTTTGATTTGTTTTTTTTAATAAAACGTCATAACCGCACGATTTTAATTAATTTGTCTTTTAATGTCCCAATCCCCAAACAATTATCACACACACATGCTTGTAACACTAGTTTTTTTTATCAAATTTTATACTTTTGTTTAATTTTCAGACTAAAGATAAAATCCTTCAGGCTGAAATTCAGGGCGTAACCGCTCGCCGTCAGGAGGAAGAATTAAAGAATGAATGCGTGAGAATAAAAATAATAAAAAAAAGTTTTTAGAGATCAGGTAACCAATTATTATTAAGTTGCGTCAGGTGTTTCTCTCCGCGTACTATTTTCTCGAAGAATGAGTGGTTACTTTACCACCTAGTTATTTTCACCCTGATAGAATTTATCTTTAGTTGGTAAATTTGTAAAAACGTTATTATATATTAATTAATAATAGATTTCTGAATTATTTGTGTTGCCCCTCATCAACTGTTAAAATAAGTTTATAAACGTACTCACTGTAGTAGGTATGACAATCCCCTAATGTTTAGTGACACATGCATAATGCGATTTTAATATTGTACACAATAGCATAACGCTTTAATTAATTCTAATAAATTTCAAAATTATCGCACTCTTACCGACTTTAATGCCGATTCCGGCTCCGAGAGCTTCGAACTGTTCGGCAATTTGAAAGGCCAATTCTCTCGTCGGCGTCAAAACCAAACCGAACAATCGCTGAGGAGTTTCAAGAAGAGCCTGAAATAATTTTTTTTTTTTTTTAATGATCAGATAACAGAATTAATATCATACTAAGCATAGTTTATGCATAGTTTAATTCTTCTGTTTTCATCATTTCATTGTGTTTATTTTTTTTTCTCTTTTTCTATTTTTTTTTCTTTTTTTTTTCATCAACAACATCAAATCTGCGACTTAATTGCCGCCAATATGAATCACAATTGTAACTAATTATCAATGAACATAGCTATCTGATATGACCTTAAAGGCTCAAAAAGAGCGCTTATTTAAGTCAGTTCCAAAACTCTTCTTA
>JASAMX010003905.1:0-22468 GCA_030248175.1 Microlaimidae sp. YZB2_3 | reverse complement strand
CCGGTTGTCTTTGTACTGTGTTTGTGTTTTTGTACACTAAAAAAGCCTTATTTAGAACTAATCTATAGTCAAACTTTACTACATCCGACTAGCTATATTAGTCCATATAACATAGAAAATAAAAATTTGAAAAAAAGATTTTTTGTTAAAAATCAGAATAGTTTTTCCTATTAAATAAATTATCGCTTGATAGCCTAAAAGCTTTAGGACTATGCAAGTGATAGAATTTTAGTTTTAAGTATGATATTACGAATTATGATATAAATTAGTGTTGTAAACAGTTACTTTTACTTATTTTACTCAATTTAAAATTTTCCAATTTACTTTTACTTTTACTTAAAATAATCAAAAATAATTACTTTTTACAACACTAATATAAATTATCGCTAGAAAACGTATTAATAATTTAGTACTATCACAAAATAAACTGCTGGTAGAAATGTCAAGGATTATTGTAGTAGTACAATTTGCCATTGTAGCTATAAACAGGAGAAACCGGTTTAACGTTAGGGTAAGCGAAACCAGCCTTCGGCACGTTGTTGTAATTGTAATTGTAGTAACTCTGTTGTCCAGGTCCCGCGTAGGGCATTTTGTACGTCGGCAAAACCGGCAGAGATCCTATTGCCATCTGACTTGGGACTAGTTTCTTAGGTTTAACAATCGCAACGGGTCGAGCCGGAGTCGTAACCGGAGCGGGCCGGGTTGGAGAGGGAACGGGGACCGGTTGCGCAAAAACGGCCTGGGGTTGGTCTCGAACGAATTGAGGAGCGGGGAATACCATTTGACTGGAGAAGTTTCCACTCCCTTGACCCCGCCCGGGGTAAACCGGTTTGCCATTATTAGCGTAGACGAGTGGTTTCGCAGGACTGGCGCTCTTCTTATTCTGACCTGCAGATTGACCGCTTCTACTGGGCTGAGCGCGAGCTTTAGGCGGGGGTGACGCACTCCCTCGCCCGTTAAGTGGCGGTGTATTGTTTTGCTGGCTCAGCCCTCCCGCAGCGGGTGCGTTACCCCCCGTCGCCTCGTTAAGCGGCCTGGCGATCAGCGCGCTAGACATTGTTCCACTGCCACATCCAGCCGCAGTTTTCATTTCCGCAGTCACCTAAGCAGGCAAAAATTTACAGAAACCCGTTTAAGTTTATTTCTAATCTACCAAAAATTCACACTGTTTTAATTTATTTAATTTTTTCAGTGAGTAAAATAAAAAGTTTCTTTAACGATAAAAATGATTTTTAGTAAACGTTCATGCGTGTTTTGTTGTGTAATATCTTAGTAATTAGTTACATATTTAAAACAAAGTTTTTTTTCAATAAAAAATTGTTAGATTCAATAAAAAACAACTAAAAAATGGGGAGAAGCCAGGGGAAAAATCTTAATTAAGCGATAGCAACAAAGGTTAAAACGTTAATATTCCACATAATATACAAAAGCTTTTGATCTGATCGTTGGTCATCCTCAGTTTTACACTAAATAGAAGTAGAAATACAAAAAATATTCAAAATGAGACCAATATAAAATAGACATCAGCATATTCAGCAAAAAAAAATATTAAGGGTATATAAAAAACAAGAAAATTTACAATAAATAATGACAAAATTTAAAAGGCTATGAAAATTTAAAATAAGTAAAATTATAATAATAGATAAACAAATGATAAAATGATAAAATATATAGTGAGAAAAGAACAGATAAAACAGTATAACGTTATATAATTTTATTAAAAATAAGTACAAAAAATAGAAGAAATACATAATTTAAAAAAATGTGAAAAAAAACACGTAAAATAATGGAAATAAAACTGCGCAGTTACACATACATATGAATAGGTTAACAAGACAGATTAAAAGAATGTATAACTTATAACACACACCTAAAAAACTATATAACAATATAATAAAAATAAGTATTATTATTTTTTGAATATATGTACAGCACTATAAACTACCAATTTTAATAATACAAACAGACTTATTTTGATTATACCTACCATGAACATATTGTCGTGACCGGGTATAATCCAGTCCGCCATGCAAATAATCGTATTTCTACTTTGCTGCTGCAACTCGGGGTTCTGGGAAACAGTGCGCCAAATGCTGGGATCTACGCTGTCGCGGGCCGATATAAATGCATCTCCTAAACATGGTACATTGGTGATGTTCCCCGAAGCTCTGCGCTTCGGTAAAACACCTGGAGCTCCGTGTCTCCTTCCTGTTTTTTAATAATTTCATGAACAATTTAAAAAGTAATGTCACAATTTTTTTGTCTATGTCATCGGTAAATAAGTTCGAAATTGTCCATTTAAAAAGACGAAGCCCAAAAGCTTGTTTTGGTTAAATGGTCGGAGCTCCAGAGCATAGAATTGAATTCGAAAAACTTGAGAACATGTCAGAAGCTTTTTTATTGAGTGAAGCTTAGAAATTTAAAATCTTCTGTTGAAACGAAAGCCTATAGGCTAAAACAAATTTCGAAACTTAATTCTAAGCCAATTTTGTTTACTAATTGCTCCCTATGTTACTATTAACTTCTATAAATAGTGAATGCTTAAAAGTTTGCTACGGTCGGTCCAACCACTCTGTATGCTCAAGATTTTTGGTATACCATACAGCAAAATGCCTAAAAACATATTTATTGTATACAGGGAAAATTTATATGAAAAGTTTTGACGGGCGAATCCAATAAAGGCGAATATTAACAATAAACACCAATATATAATATAGGGAAAAATGTGCAACTCCTGTTGAAAAAGTGACATAACTATACATTTAAATGACGATGGATCATTTAAATGTAACTAGGTACATTTAAATGTAACCGCGAGTTACATTTAAATGTACCTAGTTACATTTATATGTAACCAGTCACATTTAAATGTAACCAGTTACATTTAAATTCGGGCTCAGCCGCTACATTTAATTTCAAAAGTTTTGTTCGGAAAAAAAATGGCAAACTGGAAAGTACACCGACACCGTCCACCGACACCGACCAAATTCTACCGTAATTTTATTTGAATTTTTAGGTTTTGCTTAGGCTTAGAAATAATAATTTGCAGCAAAGATGGTCGGTGTCGGTGTACTTTCCAGTTTCCGTTTTTTTTCCGAACAAAAAACTTTTGAAATTAAATGTAGCGGCTGAGCCCAATAAAGAACTGTTACATTTAAATGTGACTGGTTACATTTAAATTAACTAGGTACATTTAAATGTAACTCGCGGTTACATTTAAATGTACCTAGTTACATTTAAATGATCCATCGTCATTTAAATGATATAGTTACTGTCACTTTTTCAAACAGGAGTTGCACATTTTTCCCTATATTATATATTTTTGTATACACTACATATGCTAAGACGTTTAGTTAAAAGTCTTGCTGATGTATTAAAACTTATGAATGTCGTTGTTTCGATTATGATGACTTGGTATTTTTAAGGTTTGCCGAACTTTTATAAAAGACAAGCTAAAATTAATCATCGGGTTTTCATATATATTTTTGTTAATTAAAAAAAGTTTAGTCCAACCTCCAAAAATTATTTATTTCTATTTGAAGTTTCGAATATCTCAAATTTCAAAAAAAAAACGGCAAAAAGAATAAAAAAGGCAAAAAAACGACTTTTTAAACAGTTGACTAACATATAAATGGTTTAATTGTCCTTTAGTGGATCCATATCAGCATAATATCTAATTCACAGACTGTTTGAAAACTTTAATTTAGTCGGACCAATTAAAATTGTGTGGTTATGTCGTGTTTTCTAAAAAACAATTAAGCACACAGAATTTTTTTTAATTCGACCTTTTTACGATTTAGGGTCGATGGAGCTTTGGAAACTTAGAGCTGAAACTTGGAGCTGTAAGTTGGGAACTTGGAGTCAAAAATAAAAATCGCTAAAACGCTTACCTAAGCCTAAGCGAAGCCTAAATCTAACCCCAAACCAATTTTTTCTTAAAGGCTCCAAGTTCCCATTGTTCGTGGCTCCAAGTTACCAAAAATTTTCCATGGCTCCGATTTTCCTGATTGTAGCTCTAAAAACCCCCTACCCCTTTAACAAAATATACAAAAATTAACTAACTTTAGCCCTTAAAAAATTTGCATTTGGATTTTAAATTAAGTAATTTGATAAATAATTATTAAAATACTGGTTTTGATATTTATTATTAAACCGCTTTCGTTAAAAATTTTAAATGGTTTTGTTGTGAAATAGTCGATTCATTACGACAGTGTCGAGGTCAGCTAGATTTTGTTGGCCAATATAAACTTTATTGTAGACAAAATTGTTTAGAAACGATATAATATAATTACCGGAAAATAACCTAAATTCGTAAAAAATAACTAAAACATATTTTATAATTAAAAAAGCTTAAAATGAATTATTTACAGATGGAACTCCGGAACTTCAGGGTGTTTCCATTTTAAATAACTGAAATTCCGGTTATTAACATTGAAGATTAGGAAAAACACTACCATACCATAAGCGAAACAAAAGTTGGAATTTTTAAAGAATCTCTTCTCGTAAGAAACAAATTATAGTTGTGGTTCAAATCATATATACAAAATAGTTTATAGCTTATTTACCTGTTATTGCTATTGTGCCAGTATTTGGAATGTTGCGAGCTATGACTGATAGACTCTCGGCCGTATGTCCTGGACTTTTAATAGCGTCTATATTTTCCGTTATTCGTATGGCATCCGCCTAAACGTGGTGTCCTTATAATAGAAAAAACGGGTGAGGGAAAGGAGGAACCCTTATGTATGCAATGATAACAAAAAACACGAATTTACTTAACACGCATAAATTTTAAATTTTTTGCCGTAATTTCTGCTGTAACCTCTAAATACGCTAAAATAAATAACAAATTAACTTTTAATTAAAAAAAATCACCATATAAACTTGATATTTTACTGTATATTTACTCTCAAGGAAAACAAAACTTTCTTCAAGTAAACAAGATACATTTGTTCAAGGTTAAGCTAAAGCAGGTTAAGGGTTAATGTTCCTAATGCGTCCAACCTTAACTTCAAGCTGGTTGTCATTTTTTTTAAAACGAAAAAATAGGAAAAAATGGGTTTGGGGTTAGATTTAGGCTTCGCTTAGGCTTAGGTAAGCGTTTTAGCGATTTTTATTTTTGGCTCCAAGTTCCCAACTTACAGCTCCAAATTCCAGCTCTAAGTTTCCAAAGCTCCGTCGACCCTAAATCGTAAAAAGGTCGAATTAAAAAAATTCTGTGAGCTTAATTGTTTTTTAAAAACACGACATAACCACACAATTTTAATTTGTCCGGCTAAATTAAAGTTTTCAAACAGTCTGTGAATTAGATATTATGCTGATATGAATTCACTAAAGGACAATTAAACCATTTATATGCTAGTCAACTGTTTAAAAATTCGTTTTTTGCCATTTTTCTATTCTTTTTGCCGTTTTTTTTTTGAATTTTGAAATATTCAAAACTTTAAATAGAAATAAATAATTTTTGGAGGTTGGACTAAACTTTTTTTAATTACCAAATATATATATGAAAACCCGATGATTAATTTAGCTTGTGTTTTATAAAAGTTCGGCGAACCCTAAAAATGCCAAGTCATCATAATCGAAACAAGGACATTCATAAATTTTGATACATCAGCAAGACTTTTAACTAAATGTCTTAGCATATGTAGTGTTTACAAAAATATATAATATAGGGAAAAATGTGCAACTCCTGTTTGAAAAAGTGACAGTAACTATATCATTTAAATGACGATGGATCATTTAAATGTAACTAGGTACATTTAAATGTAACCGCGAGTTACATTTAAATGTACCTAGTTACATTTAAATGTAACCAGTCACATTTAAATGTAACCAGTTACATTTAAATTCGGGCTCAGCCGCTACATTTAATTTCAAAAGTTTTGTTCGGAAAAAAAACGGCAAACTGGAAAGTACACCGACACCGACCATCTTTGCTGCAAATTATTATTTCTAAGCCTAAGCAAAACCTAAAAATTCAAATAAAATTACGGTAGAATTTGGTCGGTGTCGGTGGGACAGTATAAGTATACTTTCCAGTTTGCCATTTTTTTTGCCGAACAAAGCTTTTGAAATTAAATGTAGCGGCTGAGCCCGAATTTAAATGTAAATCATTAATTTTAAATGTGACTGGTTACATATAAATGTAACTAGGTACATTTAAATGTAACTCGCAGTTTAGATTTAAATGTACCGTAATTTACATTTAAATGATCCATCGTCATTTAAATGATATAGTTACTGTCACTTTTTCAAACAGGAGTTGCACATTTTTCCCTATATTATATATTTTTGGTGTTTATAGTTAATATTCGCCTTTATTAGATTCGTCCGTCAAAATTTTTCATATAAATTTTCGCTGTATATGTACAATACATATATGTTTTTAGGCATTTTGTTGTATGGTATACCAAGAATCTTGGACATACATAATGGTTGGACCGACCGTAGCAAACTTTTAAGCATTCGCCATTTATAGAAGTTAATAGTAACATATGGGGCAATTAGTAAACAAAATTGGCTTGGAATTAAGTTTCGAAATTTGTTTTAGCCTCACAATGTATATGTAACGTACTTGGTTCAGTTATGCTGACTGTCATGATCTTAAAGCAGGATCAAAAAATATGTCTAGAATTAGGGGCGAAACATATTTTTTTGGCAATAGTGATTGTGCTTATTATAAATAACCCTCGAGTTTGTTTTACTGTTTTAGTTTTAATGCAGAAAACAAACAAGGAAAAGGTATTAAATTTACTAACATATACACAATATAAAATCATTTGTGTTACTTATTTTGTTAAGGTATACTGCAGTTTATTTTTGCATTTAATTTTTTTATAAAAATACTCTTCACAAGTTTTAGGGTTTCTCTAAATTACCCGCTTTTTTTCCGCCTCATTTTCAATTTTTATTAAATATCAGCTACATCATAAAGCTTCCAAAAAAGATCTTAAACGTCGTTTTATTAGGGCTTCAAATCAGATTTAAAGGCACATTTAATTTTTTGTTTCTGTGTTGCATGTTGGCGACCGTAATCGGTTCGCATTTTTTGTTGTTGCAGTAATGTTTTTATTAAAATAAACTAGTTTTAACTAATAGTTTAAACACGTACGCACGCACGCACTCACGCACGCAGATTTTTTGCAAAAAACTTTGTTTGTTAGCTTTTTTGGCGGCTTTGCAAAAAAAGCGTTTATAACCAATAATTTAGTTTTTTTTAGCTTTTTGTCATTTTCAACATGATTTGTTATTTTCTGGAGTTGAGCTAAAATAGGTTCTGACAGTTTTTTAGACTTGATAATATAAAAAATATTTACCCCACAACTTTTTCAAAACCTAGACGTCAAAGAGCAGGTAATTATCACGAGTTTAATAAGAATTTTAAACCCCGATGCCCCAAGTAAATTGATACAAGTAAAACTATTTCTTAAAAGCTTATAATTTTTTGTGTCTTTTTGTTAAATATTTGTGAATACAGCTTTGGGAGTTAAGTGTCCAGAAAGTTAGTAAAATATGGAAAATTTGAGTGAAATATTTGACAGATTCCTATTTAGAAATGCTGCGAAGTTATCATGAAGATTAATGAATTCAGTGGAAAATGCAGACTTTTATTCCGGAAGAATCAGATAAGCAACACGACTAAGGATTTATACCAAAGCAATTACTATTTGTGACAGACAACTTAGTATAAAAACCAGGAAGAAATCAAACTGTACAATATGTACTAAGTTTTTGTTATAACAAAAACAAGTCTTTATCAAAAACAAGCCAATCATAGTTATTTCGGAAAAAAACTCATAATAAATCTTTCGCGCTTCATGTTTTGGTTACTTAATGAAGTAAATATTTTAGCTATTAGAGAAATTATACGTGAAATATTTTTAGTTATCACTTCGATTGTAAATATAGACATATAATACAATTTATATCTGCCTAGACACGGAATGCGTAACGCGTAAACTGTTTTATTTGCACACCCGCACCCATTCTTATATTATCTAAGAATAAATATGCAAGAGTTGTCGCATCATGATAACTTGAACTTTTTGTTTTGTAGTTTTTTTATGGTACGCAAGCAAAAACTTGGAGCCACAAGCAGAAACTTGGAGCCATGGAAAAGTTTTGGGAACTTGAAACCACGAGCAATGGGAACTTGGAGCATTTAAGAAATAATTTGTTTGGGGTTAGATTTAGGCTTTGCTTAGGCTTAGTTACACGTTTTAGCGATTATAGAAGGAATATAGAGCTGGAACTTGGAGCCAAAAATAGGGAACTTAGAGCCATAAGTTGGGAACTTGGATCCAAAACTAAAAATCGCAAAAACGTTTACCTATGCCTAAGCGAAGCCTAAATCTAACCCCAAACCATTTTTTTCTTAAAGGTTCTAAGTTCGCATTTCTCGTTACTCCAAATTTTAAAAAAATTCGTACGGCTCCAAGTTCCCTGCTTGTGGCTTTAAATACTCCGTACCGTTTTTTGCTCAAATTTCTAATCTTTTTTTGCGAACTTTTACCGCGTGTTATCCTAAAAAACATGCTTGTTATCTAAAAAAACAGTTGTAAGACTAATAATAAATAATCGCATTAATTTAAATAATTATTATATTAGTAATGTTTACATAATGAAACAATTCGCAGAAGGAGTAAACAAGTACCTAATTGTTAATAACCTTCTATCTAAAAATTACTGGCAAAAAATTTTGTTTTAAGTGTAATTTTCTCAATAATTATATGCAAGCACATTATTATAAAATTATGATTTTATCTTGCATTATCAAATTATTAGTCTGGGTTAGATAAATTCACTTAAGCACTAATTGAATTAGTAAAATCACGTTTGATCTGCGTTGAATCTATATCAAAAATATATTCGGACTTTCTATCTTAATTATAGTATAAGCATTTACACATGTGATTCTAGGTTGCTTTACTTGATTTCTGCTATTTTTAACGTTTTTAAAAAATAATAATAAATTTTGGTTATGGCTTTTAAATTTTAGTTTATGATATTATTTTTTTAATTTTCCAAAAAAATCCCTGACAAATAAAACCCAAATTCGGAAGTTTTACAAAGCTTCGAAAACTGAGACTTCGAAGCTCGGACAGAGCTCCAGAAAACATCAGTAAACAATCGGTTACCCCTTCAAAAGTGGTGGTAGTGGTACGGGGTCTTTAGAGCCACAAGCAGGGAACTTGGAGCCATCGGAAATTTTTGGGAACTTGGAACCAGAAGCAATGGGAACTTGGAGCCATTCAGAAAAAATTGGTTTGGGCTTAAATTCAGGTTTCGCTTAGGCTTAGGTACACGTTTTAGCGATTTTTATTTTTGGCTCTAAGTTCACAACGTACGGCTCCAAGTTCCCCACTTACGGCTCCAAGTTCCTTATTTTTGGCTCCAAGTTCCCTAGGCTCCATTGACCCTAAATCGTGGTAGTCAGATGTTATTACCGCCACATTTTAAAATTGTTACTTTAATTACTTTGGAATTTATTAGATTTATTTTTTAATTTAACGTTAGTAAAATACGTTGAAAAAACGGATTTTTTAGATAAATCGATCATAATGGACGTATTTTAATGAAATTTTGCAAAAAAAGGAAGCTTAGATATGCAAAGGTATAAGTTTTAAAAGTTGTCAATTCCGACCGACAAATTTGTTTAATTTTATTAAAATTTTATTTTAATTTAATTAGGATATTTAAGTAAAAAATGTTCAGTCAAATTATAGTATTTTTCAAAAAAGTACCGTCTAGTACTCTACATACTTTGTGCCTATTTATTAACTTTTATAGTTTGCTTGTAATATTTAAATATATTTTATATTCCCGAAATTGTTTATTTATTTATTTATTAAACTACATTTTATGATGTTTCAACCTTTTTTAAAGCTTTTTTGCATTATTTTTTTAACTATTTAATTTCTAACAATAAATGAAATAAATAAATGGCCTAAGAAATAACTTTTCATTTTATTTAATGTTTTATGTTTGATGTAAACTTCTATCAAAGTAATATACTTTTTACAAACTAAAAATCTCTGAAAAGGGTATATAAATGAAATAATATTGTCTCATATGTCATACATTAATAATAAATTTTACTTAATGAAACAAGTCACAGAAAGGGCAGAAAAGTAATAATCTTGAGTCATATATTATTAAAAATTTTTACGGCGAAAAGTTTTGTTATATACAAAGAAATTTACTAATATATTTCGTCTAACCAAGCAGAAAAATTTCCAATCTTGAAAACTCTGTGTTAAGGTTGTTAAAATTTTGCATTTGGAATGAATGAAGTAAGAGTGCATTAAACATGATTTATTTTAACTGATTAAAATATTACTAACAAGCTAAAGCAAAAACGAAATTTCGCATGGCTGTTTTATTTGTTAAATAGGATTTAATTTTTATATATTGTGACATCAAGAAAGTTAAAAGTTATGTTTTTATTTCTAAAATCTATGACTTAAGTTAAATTTATGAATGTTTGATTAATGTTTTCATATCCAAGCTATTTTATTAGTTCCCTAAGGATTATAACGAATTTAAACTGTTTTGCGGCTAAAATTTTTAAAGATCCATAAATTTTGTTTTAAATGAATTTTAGCCAAAAGTGGCCGACGTTTAATTCCCTTTTGCGAAAACAACCAATTATCAGATTGATACTAAACAATTTGTTTTGTCACATTTGCCAATTGCTTGCGTATTTCTGAAATAAATATTTTATTAGTGAAATGTTGATTTATGCGGTAACATAGTATTTAAAGCGTAGTAGATGTTTATTGAAAAGTGCGATCATTAAGAATTTTTTCGGTGTTTTACACTAGCAACTTGTTTGGCCAAAATCGGCAGTATATATCAAAAGGTTATTTTTCCTTAGTATTAACCAATTACCCATGTAAAACCGGGAAGATTTAGAGTAGTGTATTGATATTATATGATATCATGTTGCACGTATTTTGTACGAAATCAACTCCAAAGCCCGTCATTTTGCATTATTTTTGCTTATTTGCATTTTTTAAGTAATAGAAACTTGATGGTTACGAGTTATTTGCCGTGAGCGTAGACTGTTTCCTGTTGATTCGTGTTCGGGCGATTGATTTTGTCTCTGTCTTTCCTTAATTCCCGCCCGCCCCTTATATGCATATAGATCCTCTCGTGGCGCAGAATTTCCTGAAATCGGAAATTTTGACACCGGCATAACTCAACACCGATGTAATTATCGCTGCAATTACATCATAATATCAGTTTATTTTAAACAGCGATCTTTTTTAGCTCGCTGTTTCTTATGAAAAATTAAATAAGTGGATTAAATATTAAACATAATCTGTAAAAAGGATATGTTTTTGAAAAGTATTAAGCCACCATATCTGGCAAACGAATTAGCCAATTTAAAAGGAAATTTTATTAGTGTAAAATCAAACTATTTATTAGTGTAAGTTTTCTTCTGAATTAATCTTTTGGTTGTTGAGTGATATGGTTTTCTCGGCTCACTTCTTACTTTGTAGCACAACAAATAACGCCAAATCATCTTTATACAAGACATTAAATAAATGCAATTGTTATTAAAAATAAAGTTAACCTGTCCATTTTTTTAAATATTTGATTTTTAAAAAATCGAATATAAAATTAATAAAGCAAAATTTGTTCTGAAACTTAATTAAAAATGACCAAATCTCTATCGAAAGTTTTCGAATCCACAACGAAAAACCCAGAAAAAATTAATCTTCCTACGCGCCTTGACGATGCAAAATCGTCTTTAATAAAAAACAAAAACGAAGACACTCGTTCTTAACCAAAAAAGCTTAAACACACACATACATATAAAAAGTATATTGTTCTTGAATGTGGTTTAAAAAAAGGTTTTAAAACTATTTATTTTGGAGTTCATTAAGAAAAATACAGGCCTTCGTCAGGAAATTTTAACATTAGTGAGTGAAACCAAAAAAATAAAAGACAGTTATATAATTTTGTAAAAATTGTTTTTGCCCAAAATGTTTAGGAGCCTTTAATTATGATCAAAATTTTATGTTTCACCTTATAGCACAACTCAAGTTGACAATATATAAAATTTTGCGGTAATAAGAGTTTAAACGTAAAATAGCCTATTAAAATTTTTACATAAACTTGTTGAGACAAAACAGTTTTCAACATGAATCGGAAATCTTCAATGTTATACTGTATATAATCATAATTTACGCTATATAGTAACCATTTTAATGTTAAACACTTTGTTGATATTTCTAATGTTGTTATTTGCTTGTTCATGTTGCAATTACTCATTTAAATTTTCTATGGCAACGAGCTTATATTTTAAACAGCAGTTTTTCATAGCATTAACTGTTTTATTTACGATAAAAATACTTGATGACTGGTATATAAGGTAACCGAACCGTAGCTGTAATACCGATAGGAATAAAATTTTTATGGGTTGTTATACACAATCATTACTTTTTTTCATTCTAAAACTTAGCTTTGTCTTTTCCAAGATCTGAAATGTTTCATGTCGTTATTAAAGAATTTTTCAAAAATTATTTAGACTGTATATACGACTTTATATGCGGATTGACCTATAAATAATAATACAAGCTGCATGTACTTCATTAAATGCAAGATTTGACTTTGTTAATAAAAAAACTTTGTGCAATTTATTTTTATTTTTGAGCCCCACCACAACGATTTATTAAATACAGTAATTTCAATCCAAAGAAACTAATATTTTTTAATTAATTTGAGTGTTATTTTCTGGACTCATATCAATATAATCTAAATAAAAAACTTCGGAACTATCAAAATCGATTTATGCGTCAATTTTTGCAAAAGTAATCTCCGAATAAAAATATTCTTCAAAAAACGAGGTGTCTATTTTTTTCACAACGCGCGTCTGCGGTGGGCCGACTTGAGTCGTAGTGGTGGTTAAGTGGTTTGGGGCGGTGCTAAAACGGTCGGCACCGGCGTTCCTTGTATGGAACCGCCTAGAAATCTTCCAGTGCCTTCCAGTTTTCCGTTTTTTTCGCGTAATTCCGAGGCGGGACCGGGAGGGTTAAGCCGTAGCCGGGCGTACCCTCCCGCGCTCCCCCTCTCTCTCCCTTTCCCTCTCTACTACATTACGTGCGCGTGTGCCACTTTGTCTTTATGTCCCCGTTTGCGGTAAATTTCCATCCGGGTTTTTTCGTATAAAATCGCAATTTAATCTTTTAAGCATCCAAAGAAGCCGCCGCCTTTTGCAAAACTTAGGGCGCAACGGGTTTTTAGGGAAAGAAAACGGAACTCCTGATATATATTTTAGTTAGAATAAGATTTTTTGCTGTAGTTTTTGTGTTTTTACAAATATATAAATTTATATTTAAACTCCTTATGGAATTAACAATATTTTTTTATTAATTAATTGGGTGCTTCCAAAAAAGAAGATCTTTTATCATTTTTGAATGGGATCTTTAATAAACTTCCGCATTTAAGGAAAAACCCGTTGAGAATAAGATATAAAAATAAACTTTATCGAAGCCATCTAAAATCGCAATATAAGTTTCGTTTTTTCAAAAGTTTTTGGCGGTTTTTTGTTTCGGTTTAAAGATATTATGTTGAAAACGTTAGCCAATTAAAATTTGATTATGCTGGGATATATAAATAAAATCGAGGAAAAATGAAAACTGTTTTTTAGATTTGCTATTTACTTCCTTTTTCCTCTTAACATATATCATCTGTTAGCAGCAATGTTCTTTTTTGTCAAGTCATTATATTAGAAATTTAAAATTGCTGTTTGTTTAAAACTCCATTATTCTAATCGTATGTCTTTGTTTTTTGAAAAGCTTTTATAATTTATTACCTTAACTGTCCAAAAAATATTCTTTTGCTAATATCTTTTGAGAAATGATCCCATATATATATCTACACTATAGTGCAATTTCAGTAGCAATCATTTGTCATCGCTTATGGCGGTACCACATTTAAAAAAAACTTTTTTAGTTTGAATATTTTTATAAAAAAGCTTATTTTCTCCATCTTTTAATTTAACTAAATGACATTAATAATAGCAGAGTAAATAACACAAGACAATGTTCGACTATACACTAAATTTTTAACCAATATTTTGTAAGAGAATTCGTACTTGGGCAAAGTGTTTTTTATGCAGAAAATAATCCCAGTGCAAAAAAAGCAGCATTTAGTGCAAAGAAAGTCGCATTTTTTTGCAAGAAAACTAATACTGCGTTAAAAATCGCTGCTTCGGAAAACAAGCAGAATATGGTGGATTTTTGCGAGAAAAGTTGCACAGAGCAGCACATGTGCCACTTTTTCAGCAAAATTTTGGTGTAAAATTTTATTTTAGCGAAATTTTGGTTAAAAATTCTATTCTTTAGACATTCTCTTGTGTTTTATATTTTTGATAACACATTTTTAAACTTATTATAAAACTCACTATCCATTTTATTACATTTCGCTAGTAAATATTTAAATTGTTCTGTTAAATAAGTAATATGAAAATCAAACTGCATAAAAACAAATGCTTAATACGTAAACAAAAATGTTGTTTAGAAATAATTTTTTACGTTTTTTCCTTGGCATTGTATTTGCCAAAATTCACCATTTTATTTTCATAGTTAGTATAGGTAAAAAAACATTAAAATTCTTAGAACCTTGTGATTTTAATTTTATTTTTAGTACCAATAACCCTTACATGGATTTGACTATTTTAGCCATTTTAAAACTTTTTTCCTCCACGTAAGGTGTTTAGTTTCAGTTTTATTTATTCTAGAAAACAGGAGTCAATAGCAATAAAGCGATTATAATAAAAGAAAGAAAAAGAAATCATGACTTGATTCCCACTTGTACTTGTATCTGTAATCACTCAGTGATGTCCTGCCATTTTGCTATTCTAAATAAATATTTGCTGTTAAAATCTATACTCTCTCCCAGTTAAGTTGGCTCTTTGGTAAATTGACCTGCATAACCGCCTGCCCATTCTATCGCTAATATTCTGTAAGTTTATTATATGTTTGTACAAATATATTAAATGCGCTTTATATGTTTGTACAACTTGATATGTAGTTCAGATAGTTGTACTTCATAACAATTAAGTTTACAATTGCAGACTGCGTTTTCCGCCTTATTGTAACTAGAATAATTTTCCAGCTCCAAAACAGCATATTACGCTTTTCATCATCATTGTGACACAACTTTGGACAGTAATAATCTATCTTTAATATCCTACAATCATCTTTAATAGTCTTCGTTAGCTGGTTAGAAGTGATGCATAATTGCCACTGATTTTTTTTATTTTGAATTTTTTGTTTGTGTGTTGTTTTGCTTTTCTGAGAATTGAAAACTGCAGTAAGCGATTATAAAAGCCTTAGTAGCAGATTTTTATGAAAGAAGTGTTATGTTTGGTATCTTCCAATCAAAAGTATAATTTCGGTTCGAAATTTATGAAACAGAGTTTCTATATTTCGTTACCTTATGAATATATTAGGAGAAACTAGCTAGCTACTCCTGCCATTCAAAATATTGTCGTGGAACATAACCCGTCAAATAAATATTAAATTTCTTGACTTTTAGGGATTTGAAAAAATAATTATAGGACAAATTTCTAATTATAGAATAAATTAAATCAAGAAGCCCTTGATTTTATTTAATAATATCAGTGCGTAGTATTCTTAAAGTAACTAGTTTTAATTAGCGTTAAGGTATCAAAAAAGCCTTAAGTATAATAAGTCTAGAACCTCAACATGAAAATTTAAAATCTAAAAATTTTGAATCATGCATTTTTTTTGTTCATTGAATCAGAATTTTTGCAATGAATATACTTTGAATAATTTTGTAAGTACATAAAGAAGAAAAATATTTTTTAACATATTTATGTTTTTTAAAAGCTCTGTGACTTTTTTCATGGGCTATCTTTGAGTCTTTAAAGCTTAAGAAGCTAAAAATATTAAAAAATCAAATATTGATAGAGTCTTATTTTCATATAAACGTTGATTAAATTATTTAAAGTGAAATTAATTTAAAAGCTACAAAATTTAATGTTGTTTTAGTAAATATTTAGTAATAAAAACCCCAGCTGAAATTAATAAAAGTCTTACATAATTAAAGCAAGACAAAATAATAATTACTGATAAATTGTGCGCGTAAATTTAGAATTTATACGCTATAAATTTTACGAGCCAAAAAATTAAAAAAAAAACATTGATAAGTTTAAATTAAAATAAAATGCGCGGTTTGCGATGCATATTTTTATAAGCTAAAAATGTTATTAAACTGATCGGTCAATAATAAAATTAAAAAAAGTGCTTTATGTTGCATACTAAAATCTATTTAAAGTAAAATAACGTAATCTTGAATTTTTGAGCGTTTTGTTGTTAGGTGACGACATAAGTATATGTAGTAAAATTCAAAGCAACTAATGTATTTTTATTATTTGATAAGAGAAATAACCATTTTGATGTCTGACTTAGTCACTGGAAACTAAGCGATATCTGCGTCATTTCCTTGGCCACTTTTTATAGACCATTGCGTCTTGTGCGTGCGTACTTACATACTTCAGACCTGTTTGATTGCTTCTAGCCTGAAAACAATTTTTCGCGTGACTCACTGGGATGGTTTGAATTTAATTTATGTCTGAAGAAGACAGCCGTGTGTATGAAAATAACCTTTTTTTACAAAAGGTCATACAAATTGATTTAAATTTCAAAGTTTAAAGCTAACTTATTTAATAAATGCAATAAATAAGATTAAAATATTTTTAAATGTAGTTACATAAAGAAACATAGTTGTTAAAATAAGATATTTAATCTTTAATAATAAACTGTTTTTGCTGAAATTTTTAATTTTTTTGCTGTTAAGTACTCGATTTAAACCTGCGAATTTTCGAGGTCGGTTGGGTTTGATTTGCTTATAAGTATAAGTAAATTAAACAGGGCTGACCTCAATCATTTGCCGTATCACGCAAACTAAATGACTAATTATTAACAAATTTTGAGCAGAAACAGTTAATAAATAACCTAATTTTAATATTTAAAATTAAATATCTTATTTTAGGAATTATTTATCAAATTAATTAATTTCAAACAGAAATGCAATTTTTAACGGCTAAAGTTCACTTATTTAGTGTAATTTATGAAAAGGTTGGATTTAAAAAAAATACGTGTTTTAATTCATTTCTTTCTATTTAATTTTAAAAAACTTTTATTATAAGTAAAAGCTAGTAATTTGTGTTCTCTTAATTTTGTTAACAATTATATCTCATTCCGTTATGCGCACTGACTGCCTAATTGTTTATTTCAATTTACGTTAAAAAAGTATTTAAGAATATGTATTTTAAACTAAAAAAGGCATTTTTTTTGTTTTTGCGAAACAGAAGACTGAAAGTTGGTAAATACCATAAATATTTTTTTTTATTAAATTTACATGTCATTATGGAAAATTTTAGTTCGAAACGCAATAGTTATACGGTTTTTAAGAAATATCAAAAAATGAACTGTGGTATTAATACGTAATAGTTTTAAATAAAAAAATATTAAGCAGTATAGATAAATAATTTTATGAAATACTTTGTTGAAGTTAAAACGGACATGTTATTTTTGCAGTGGGGTTTTTAAGCTTGATTAAAAAAAAACGAAACCGCAAATTTTTTTTCTTTTAAAAATAAGTACTTTTCTTAATTAATATTTACTTTGCAGATTACATGACAATGTCACAAATTAAGATTTTACTTTTGATATTTATTAAATTTATTTATTTTTTTCATTTATATCATGACTAACGCATCATATTCTATTTTTGCTGTTAAAAATACTTACTGCGCTGAAAAAATTAACATTTATTTCTGACAATATGGCCGCCTTTCTCTTCGCGTAGAAACTTTACACGTATTACAAGTATCTAACTTCGTCACACTTTTAAAACTAAGTGAATTCAAAAAAATAATGTACCATTTACAGGATGTTACGCTGCTATATAATTTGTTTTATGTTATTCATCCATCAGTCAAAAAGGTAAGTATAGGGAAAAACATAGGCGAAAATCTTTTTACTTAAAAAATCTGTGATTGAAAAGATAAATTAAGCCAAAATCAGCACCAGATAAATATGCTTGTGACCTTCATGTCGTGCGTTTTTCAGATGTATAAAATTCAGTAAAACAAAAACAATCACAGTACGTGACAAGCACTGTCATTTGAACTGATTCCTCAAACATTTCATAAAAAACTGCCGTTATATTAAAATTAATCTACTGTTGCAAGTGATTTTTATGCTGCCGCTTTTATAAACATTTAGTTGTAACTCAGTTGTATTTTAAGAAAATGTAAAATACATTAAAATTAAGATATTTTCAAGTGACTCTTTCTATATTTTTGGTTTATTAATATAGTTTTGGAATTCCAAATTATATTAATGTGAAATCATTTTAATGCAAATTTCGCAATAAAAAAGCAACAAAGTTTCAAAGTAGTATTTTATTGTATTTTTGCGTTTTTGTTAGTTTTTTTTATAGAAAGTTAAGTAATCGCTCAACAGTTTTAGCAGCTAAGATTAAAATATATATTTTAAATAGCCAGAAACTTAGTTGTTTTTAATGAAAATCAACTTCTTAAGATTTTTGAAAGAATGTCTTAAGATTTTTTACTGAAAATTTGCAAAGCTAAATAGCTTATTTTTTGCTTTACACATATACACTTCTGGAGGTTAAAATTTATAATGTTTTTCTTAGCATTATACAGGCTAAAAACTCATTAGTTTTTTATAATTTATTTTTTATCTAATCTAGCTGGATGCTTTTTACAGCTCGCTATTAGATTAACTCCATGTGTTTTACTTCGACTATTTGCTGTGCACATTTAATCTGTTGTTTTGATGTGTTTATCATTTTTACATAAAGATTATGAGCTCTAGAATTTTTAAATAATAAAACATCAAAAAAACGTATAGAAGAAACAATAAAAATAATCAGAAACAAAAAAATACAAAGTGAAAAACCCAATATGTTTCACATCTGGTGTATATCTTTTTATTTTACAAAAAATACGATAAGGTTTGTATATTAAAAGGCATTTTTAAACCAAACAAAATCGAACCCGGATTAGCTTTATTTTTACAATTTGCAAAATTATAATCTTTCAAATACACTTTTGACGACAAAAATTAAATGCAGGAAGTAAATTTATAAAATTACCTAAATTAATTCCAGTTTATATATTTTACAGAACTAAGAATACATCAGAAAAAATGTAGTTCTATATATTTTTATACATTCTTAATATATTATTATGTATTTTCGATTAAACTTTATGGTTGTATTGTTTTTGTTGCAAACGTAAGTTTAGTTTTTTTAATTAAATTTTATGCAAACGTAAGTTTAGTCAAATTCAGTCTTTTTCAAAGTCAAAGTCAAAAGTTTATTCTAGAAAACCAACAAAAAAAAGCATAGTTACAGTACTGCGAGCCGATCACGGTCGCAACAAACAAAAAGATTTCAGAAAACATGGTTTAATAGAAGTAGTCCAAAGGCTTATCAAAGATAAGCACTAAAAAGAACCACTACCAAGAATAATTTTTTAGTCTTGTTTTTAAATTTTAGCTTAAATTAATTTGAATTTATATATTTTACGAAACAGTACATAATAATATAATTAGAGAGAAGATTGTAGATAGCGCTCTATCTTTCTTTATATACTTGATATTTTTCATAGCGAAATTTATATTTTGTAAAGTTCTCATCAGAAAAATAACCTTCTCGTCTCAATCTTTTTAGCGTTTATTTTTAATAAACAACCAATTATTTAATTATCTACAAATGATATACCTTATTTACGGTATTTTGAATTAAAAATAAGCCTGTATTATTATGTGAAAATTAGACCCGCCGTATGAAAATACTGGTGTACTTTCAGGATAGTCCCGTTAAATGATACTCCTATTATAATTGCAATTCCGTTCGAATTTACGTGAATTTTGTCTGAAGAGTATGCCATTAATAACTTAATAATAGTAATGGCATACTCTAGGACAAAATTCACATTGAACAGATTGCAATTATAATAGACGGGACTCTGAAAGTACACCCATACACCGGGTCATTCATAAGGGGCTTATTTTTAATTCAAAAATACCGTAAATAAGGTATCTATCATTTGTAGATAATTAAATAATTGGTTGTTTATTAAAAATAAACGCTAAAATTCAAGCAAAAAGGTTATTTTTCTGATGGGGTACAAAATATAAGAAATTTCGCTATATTAGATAAAGAAAGATAGAGTTATTATCTTATCTTCTCTCTAATTATATTATTATGTACTGTTTAGTAAAACATATAAATTCAATTAATTTAACTAAAATTTAGAAACAAGACTAATTTCTTGGTAGTCATTTTCTTTTAGTTTTGATAAGCCTTTGGAATTTTCTATTAAACCATGTTTCTGAAATCTTTTGTTTTACTGCAACAGTAAATAGTCGTACTGTAGTTTTTATTGTTTTTTGTTGGTTTTCTAGAATAAACTTTTTCAGTTTAAACTTTGAAAAAGACTGAATTTGACTAAAGCATTTTGCATAAAATTTAATTAAAAAACTAAACTTAGCATTTTGCAACAAAAACAATACGATTTAATAGAAAATACATAATAATATATTAAGAATGTATAAAAATATATAGAACTACATTTTCTGATGTATTTTGACATCTCTAAAATTCCCTAAACTAAAACTAATTCATGGCTACTAATCCTTACTACATCTCGTTTTTAGTTAAACGACACTACACTATTGGCAGAAGGTACTGTAATCTTACCAATCGCATAAAATTGACTATAACTCATTTTTGTTTGGTTTAAAAATGCCTTTTGTACAAACCTTATATTTATTTTTGTAAAATAAAAAGATATACACAGTTGGTTTCACTTTCTATATTTTTTTGTTTCTGATTATTTTTATTGTTTCTTACTATCTCGTTTTTTGATGTTTTTAATTATTTCAGAAAATTCTAGAGTTTTCATATAATACTTTTATGTAAAATTGATAAACAACATAATGTATTGGCACAGCAAATAGTGTCGAAGTAAAACACATGGAGTTAAATCTAATAGCAGACTGTAAACATCCACTGAATAAAAAATAGGTATAAAACTAATAGATTTTTAGCATACTTATAAATGCTCAAAAAAACATTATTTAACACTACCAGAATATATATGTGTAAAGCAAAAAATAAGCTATTTAGGCTTATGGTAAGACCCAAAAAAAAGTTGATTTTCAGATCAACAAGCTCTAAGTTTATCAAGCTATTTTGATATTTTAATCTTCACTGTTATTTTAGAGTACTTAACTTACTATAAAAACTAACAAAACACAAAAATACAATAAAATACTACTTTGAAACTTTGTGCTTTTTATACAAAATTTGCATTAAAACCATTCACATTAATATAATTTGGAATTCCAAAATTTATTATTGAACCAAAAATATAGAAAATTCGGCTGAAAATATCTTAATGTATTTTTATTTTCTTAAAATACAGACTGAGTTACTAAATGTCTAAAAGCGGCGGCGTAAAAATCACTTGCAACGGTAGATTAATTTTAATATAACGGCAGTTTTTTATGAAATGTTTGAGGAATCAGTTTCAAATGACATCACGTTTACTGTGATTGTTTTTGCTTTTTGGAATTTGTAGTCTGTGAAACAACATGAATTTATCTGGTGCTAATTTTGGCTTAATTTATCTTTTCAATCACAGACATAAAAAGATTTTCCCTATATCTACCTTTTTGACCTACTGATGGATGAATAACAAATTATATAGCGCAGTAACATCTGTAAATGGTACATTATTTTTTTGATTCTCACTTAGTTAAAGTATAACAAAGTTAGATACTTGTAATACGTGTAACACAAATTCAGAAATAAATGTTAATTTTCGGCGCAACTTTAATTTTCGGCAAAAAACGATATGATGCGTTAGCTCATTGATATAAATGAAATTTAAATTGATTGTCAAAAAGTAAAATCTTAATTTGTGACATTGTCATATTAATTGCAAAAATAAATATTAATTAAGAGAAAAAGTACTTTATTTTTTAAAGAAAAAATTTGCAGTTTCGTTTTTTTTTAATAAAGCTTAAAAACCCCAGCATATTACCTTAACTTCAAAACAACATATTTCATAAAATTATTATCTATACTGCTTAATATTTTTATTTAAAACTATACATTAATACCACAGTTCATTTTTAGATATTTCTTAAAAACATATAATTATTGCGTTTCGAATTTTCCATAATAACATGTAAATTTAATAAAAAAATATTTATGTATTTTACCCTTCATTTGTTTCGCAAAAAAATGCCCTTTTTTGAGTTTGAGTATGCATATTCTTAAATACTTTTTTAACGTAAAATAACGATCCGCTACGCATAACGGAATGAGATATAATTGTTAACAAAATTAAGAGAACACAAATTACTAGCTTTTATTATAATAGAGTGAT
>JASAMX010003901.1:0-39811 GCA_030248175.1 Microlaimidae sp. YZB2_3 | reverse complement strand
AGGCATTGATTTGTGAAAATGCTCTGATGTTTCATGGTTATGAGTCGATCAATAGTGTTCCGGGTTTTCATTAAATTTTATAATTAATTTAAAATCTAATGAAAACCCGAAACACTTATTGATGCAAATCATGTTCTTGGGGCTAGTAACCAGATTAAGTAATCCAAAGTATCAGAGCACTCACAAATCAATGCCGTATTTTTTACTAATTTTCTGAAAATTTAAAAAAAGAAATTGAAATATAATAAATGTGAAAAAAATTGATACCTATTTTTTATAGCGTATTAAAATTTAACGTAAAATTGTTTATATAAATAGCAGAGCTCCTTAAGCTCTGAAGCTCTGCTATTTATATAAACAATTTTACGTTAAAATTTCAAATACGCTATAAAAAGGTATCTTTCACATTTATTATATTTCAATTTCTTTTTAAATTTAATAAATTAGTAAAATATGACATTTATTGTGTATGCTTATGTTTTGAATTTAATTGTGCCCAGCTAGCTCAGAACATTATCTATCAATAAAGTGTTTCGGGTTTTCATTAGATTTTAAATTAATTATAAAATCTAATGAAAACCCGAAACACTTATTGATGCAAATCATGTTCTTGGGGCTAGTAACCAGATTAGAATTCGAAACATCAGAGCACTCACAAATCAATGCCGTATTTTTTACTAATTTTCTAAATTTAAAAAAGAAATTGAAATATACAAAATGTGAAAATCGATACCTATTTTTTATAGCGTATTAAAATTTAACGTAAAATTGTTTATATAAATAGCAGAACTTTTGCGTAGCGCTCCTGCTATTTATATAAACAATTTTACGTTAAATTTTAGACGCTATAAAAATAGGTATCAATTTTTTTCACATTTATTATATTTCAATTTCTTTTTTAAATTTAGAAAATTAGTAAAAAATACGGCATTGTGAGTGCTCTATGTTTCGAATTCTAATCTGGTTACTAGCCCCAAGAATGATTTGCATCTAGAAGTGTTTCGGGTTTTCATTAGATTTTATAATTAATTTAAAATCTAATGAAAACCCGAAACATACTTATCAACTTAAATCATGTTCTTGGGCTAGTAACGGATTAGAATTCCGAAAACATCAGAGCACTCACAAATCAATGCCGTATTTTTTACTAATTTTCTAAATTTAAAAAAAGAAATTGAAATATACAAAATGAAAAATTGATACCTATTTTTTATAGCGTATTAAAATTTAACGTAAAATTGTTTATATAAATAGCAGAGTTTCAGAGCTAAAGGGCTCCGCGATTTATATAAACAATTTTACGTTAAATTTTAGTATGCTATAAAAAAATAGTCGATTTTTCACATTTATTATATTTCAATTTCTTTTTTAAATTTAGAAAATTAGTAAAAAATACGATTTGCTATGTTTTGAATTAATCGGCTTATAGCCCAAGAATATTTGCATCACAAACTTTTGGGTTTTTTCATTATTTTAAATTAATTATAAAATCTAATGAAAACCCGAAACACTTATTGATGCAAATCATGTTCTTGGGGCTAGTAACCAGATCAGAATTCGAAACATCAGAGCACTCACAAATCAATGCCGTATTTTTTTGCTAATTTTCTAAATTTAAAAAAGAAATTGAAATATAATAAATGTGAAAAAAATTGATACCTATTTTTTATAGCGTATTAAAATTTAACGTAAAATTGTTTATATAAATAGCAGAGCTCCTTAGCTCTGAAGCTCTGCTTTAAATGGTCCTAACTTCGGAGCATTTACATTTTGCGGCAGGTACATCACTAACAGTTATACCAAATATTCAATTCACCAGTTACCATGTTACAATGGTAACTGGTGAATTGAATTACCTTCGCATGGTAGCAAAAAAATTTAAATATGACAATTCAAGTGGCAGACTTGTGACAAAATTTTAAACACTATATGCTTTCAACTATTTCCAAGCCTAGATTTTGTTTGTTTTTTTACTTAAGAATAATAAAGACGTTTGTTAATTTTTTCAAGAATCAAAGTTCGAAAGGTGAAAATTCTTAGTACATAAAACAACAAAAAAATTTTGAACTAAAGGTAAACACAACCTGGCTGCAACAGTTGTTTTTGGATTAAAAAATGCCCCCATTAAGTAACCACTCAACTCACGAGAATCTGACGTCACTTAATCAAACAAATACTCAGTATTAAATCAAATGTAATTGGCTGATAAAGTGACGTCAGATTCACGGGATTTGAATGGTTACTTATTGGGGGGGGGGCATTTTTTAATCCCACGAACAATTGTTGCAGCCCGTTTAGGTTTACCTTTAATTCAAAATTTTTTTGTTGTTTTATGTACTAACTAATTTTATCTACTTTTATATCCATGATTTTAAAAATTTGTAAGTTTTTTTTATTCCTTCAAACCCGTGCATGGTTAAAAATTTTGCAATCATTTTCAGCTCTTCAAGAAAATTATGAAACTTTAAATTATGTGAGCCTATAGGAACCGCAATATTTTTGTAAGTGTAATTTGTTCTTCATTTCTGTTTATTTATTGTATTATTAATTATAATTTTTTGTGTTTTTTGGATTTATATTTTTTCAGTATTGTTTTTGAAACATTTGTTGTTTTGTTGATTATGTATTTTTTGCAAATGTGGTTGATTTTGATAGTCAAAATTTAATGTTTTTATTTGCAGTGAATATTTTAAAAAAACATTCATTTAAAAGTTTAATCGCTGGTTCTATTTTAATTTATGTAAAATTAAACGTTTCTCAATGTAAGTTTTGTGTAAAGTTATGAATTTACGACTGTTTTGTCTTGAAAGCTAATATATGCATGAAAAAAATTTGTGGCTTGCTATAGCTTAACACGTCTTGAACATCGCCGTAAATAACTATGATATTTATCAAAAAAGACTTTATGAAATTTATAAAATGAAAATTTCTGTGAGTGCGCAGTTTACACCCGCCTTCCGCTGCGCATCATTTCATTAAATCACTAATATTAAAAACATGATTGGGAAACTTTTCTGAACGACCTTAGGTTTAAGTTGCTAAATCAATATCAAGGCCACTTCCGCTAGAGTTTCGTTCTAGCACTTAAAAGTTTGAGTCTAGGTACCAGATTGCTAGCTAGATTAATCACTAGGTGTTTTTTTGGTTTTAAACTTGAAATTTTTTACCTTGTCACTTAAAAGAAGGTATCGAATAAAACGAACCAATTTCCTTTTTTTTAACCGACCGTTGATATTGTCCAAAAAAATTTAATAATTTTTTACACCCCCAGATTAGTAATGTTGCCAGGAGCTCCGAGCTTCGGAGCGGAGCTCCGCTTTTAGGATACGGAGCAACCCCCGGAGATGAGTTACGGAGCTCGGCCCTATTTTTATACTAAGTTCGTGAATAATTAAAGAGAAATGGCATTAATTATTTTGTCAAAATTTTTCCCTAAACTAATTTTTTTTTTTAAATCGTATTTAAAACCTAAAAATACAGCTAGAGTCGTTTAAAATTATTTCAAGCTTAAAGAAGCTTCTAATCGCTCATTTAAGGGGCGGAGCTCCCTCCGCTTTAAATGGCTGGAGCACCGGAGCTTGATATTGGGGGTGGGAACATCACTAATCCAGATATCGAAACAAAGGGTTTTTTTATTTTTAATAATAATGAAATATTATGCTGCTCCAAAAGTACTTTGTTGGCTTTTTAAATTTTTAAAACAAGCAGATAATGAAAAAATTATGCTCTTTGCGCCAAGCTTATATCCATGTGTAGCTTTCAGGCAAAATTGTTCGCAAAGCAGTTTAAATTACATATCTTCAACTCACAAAAGATTCCATCAAAAATATAGGGTTATTAAGAACCTTTGAGGTTAAAAATTACAATACCTTTTATAATAAAAAACTGAAAACCCCAGATTTTTTTACCAAAAAACAACACTATGGCATGTAAACTATTGATTATTAACATTCTAAAATTTAAGTGCTTTTATGTAGTTGAAATTTAGAACATTTGAGAAAAAAAAAATTTCGTCAGCCAATGAATTTTTCATAGTAAAAAAAGTGTTACAAGAAATAGCTAATTTGCCAGCGGCAAAACCATTTTCAATAATTTTATTCAATAATTTTTTGCGAGATAAATCCTTTCTACAATAAAATACAGATTGATTGATTGCAGTGTTAAGCGGCGGTAATGTGGACTTTTAGGCCCGTAGTTCAAGCATATAATCGCGATATATCCAATTTTTTTAAAGATGGTGCTCATTCCTATTGCTGTTAAAGTGATTAGTTTTCAAAGTGCCTGAAATTTGTGCATTTTTGTGATATTTTTGTTTTTGCAATTAGTTACTAATTAAAGTAACTACAATTAATCTGTGATTTTGTAAATAAAATTTTGCATTGTCATAAATTTACAAATTAAAGTTATCAGTTTTAATAAGCTGTAAAAAATTGCTGTAAAAACTGAAAAATGCTCTTAGAATAGAGCAGGAAAAAGCGTCGATTTTACCCCGCGCGTATATGTTTAGACAGAAAAGATGTTGACTGAGACCAAAAATATATAATATACCACAAAATGTGCAACTCCTATATAAAAAATTAAGTCAGGTAAGCTATTATAATAAGCCTCTCCATTTAAATGGCACCTTTCATAATAATGGCATAATAGCCATTTTAAGTCGCGTGAATTAAGAAGAGAGGAAGCCATAAAATAGCATGGATTACACTTTTGAGTATATATGAAATGAAATTAAATGCTTTTATAATGGCTTCCGCTCCATTTTAATTCGGGCGAATTAAAATGGCAGCTATGCCATTATTATAAAGGGTGCCATTTAAATGGAGAAGCTCATTATAACAGCCTGCTCTGACTTAATTTTTTATATAAAAATTGCACATTTTTTAGTTTATAAGTTCAGATTTAGATCAAATTAAAAAGTTTAAATCAAATGATAGTCTTTATACAATAAAAAAATTACCCAAGAAAGAGGCAGTTTTTCTATAGTATGATGCAATGGCAAATAAAAAAAAATCATATTACTCTCTGTTTCATAATTAGCGATGCTGGAAAAAATTTGACAAAAAATTTTTTGTTTGCGGTCTTATAACTTTTGAACGCGCTGCGATAAATATGCAAATTACTCGCATTAAGGTCCTTGTACTTTTGGCTATCTCCTGAAAAGAAAATTTTTTCAAAAATTTTGGGGGGTTAGCCCCAAATTTGCTGAAATTTACGGTCGATTTTTTTCGGCAAAATTTCTAACTTTTTACCATTGGGTCCTTACGTCTGAAAATTTTTTTGCAGATTGCCCATACCTTCCTGAGCTCGCTCAAAAATATATAATTTGTTAGGGGTACCCTACTTGGGTCGGGTACCCCAAGAGGTTAAAGGGGGTCAATTTCACGATTTTTGCTAAAAATCTTTATAGGGGGACACATTACGCATATTTTGGCATCATGCTCAAAAACTGTTAGAGCCACAGGCCTGAGACTAAAGGGATTTATGCGGAAATTTAAGTCCTACAATTTTGGTGATAGTCCCAAAAAAATCTTGATGTCCTAAGGCACTGCAATGGCTGACCCCTAAAAATAAAACTTTTGACACAGCCCTTCTACATAGGCGAGTAATATATCATTTTAAAGCTATCGGCGTGCTGATTTCAAAAATATAAAAAAATTGCTCTAAACGGTTGGGTAACCAAAAACCAGACTTCTTTGTACCCCCAAAATTAGTAAGGGGTGATTTTTTTGTTTTTATTATTTATAAGCCGTGTTTATATTCGTTTGAAAGATCTATGCGTGCTGATTTCAAAAATATTAGTTTTAGACTAAAATTTTTTATGGTTACCTGATTACATACCCCCGAATTTGAAAATTAGTAATATTGCCACTTTTTCATTTTAAGTGACATGTTAATATTCATATGAAAGCTCATACGCACTGATTTCAAAAATATATAGTTGTTTTAATTTTCTTCATATATACATACATATATATAGTGGTTACCCATTTTCGCACCCATCAATGTACCCCCTAAAATTCTTAAGAGGTGATTTTATTATAATACCGTCATGTTTATACTCATGTCAAAGCTCTCGACACGCTGATATCAAAAATATAAATTTCAACTCGATTCACCTAATGGTTACCATTTTTACAACCCATAATGTACCCCCAAAATTTTCAAATTTGGGGGTACTTGGGGGTATGTAATCGGGTAACAATAAAAAATTGTAGTCTAAAACTAATATTTTTAAAATCTGCACGCATAGAACTTTCAAACAAATATAAAGACGGCTTATAAATAGCAAAAACAAAAAAATCACCCCTTAGTAATTTTGGGGGTACTAAGGGGTCTGTATTTTGGTTACCCGACCGTTTAAAGCAAATTTTTTATATTTTTGAAATCAGCACACCGATAGCTTTAAAATGATATATTACTCGCCTATGTAGAAGGGCTGTGTCAAAAGTTTTAGGGGTCAGCCATTGCAGTGCCTTAGGGCAACAAGATTTTTTTGAGACTATCACCAAAATGGAGGACTTAAATTTCCGCATAAATCCCCCCGGTCTCAGGCCTGTGGTTCTAACAGTTTTAGAGCATGATGCCAAAATATGCATTTGGTGTCCCCCATACAAAGATTTTTAGCAAAAATGGTGAAATTGAGCCCCTTTAACCTCTCGGGGTACCCGACCCAGGTAGTTTACCCCTAACAAATTATATATTTTTGAGCTCAGGAAAGTATGGGCAATCTGCAAAAAAATTTTCAGACGTAAGGACCCATATGGTAAAAAGTTAGAAATTCGGCCGAAAAAAATCGACCGTAAATTTCGGCAATTTTGGGGCTAACCCTCCAATTTTCTTTTCAGGAAGTAGCCAAAAGTACAAGGACCTTAACGCGAGATATTTGCATATTGATCGCGGCGCGTTCAAAAGGTATAAGACCGCAAACAAAAATTTTTTTTTGTCCAATTTTTCCAGTATCGCTAATTATGAAATAGAGAGTAACGCCGATTTTGACAATCGTGAAACCGCCACGTTTTCAAATTATTCTTGTTATATGTTAATTTCAAAAACAAGCTGTCAGATCGATTGTACTACTAACTGCTCTTATGCACCTTTTTTTCTTCTTCAAACAAGTCTTATTCTAGTTACCGTAAAAGAAAGAATAAAACCCTTAAAATATTAATATTACGCATAGTTTTAACTGTGCCAACCGATCGTGATCGAAGAACAAACATGGAAACGTGTTTTGCAAAGGTATTTCTATATAATTGTTCGTCCTGGTGTTTATTAATAACCATGCACTATATTGCAATTGAAATAGCAACGTTGTACATAACTGTTACTTAATAGTAATCTGTACGAGTATTATTAAATAAATAAATAAATAAATAAGTATTGTTTACCAAATCTTTGACTTTGATTGGGTAGTGTATAGTAGATAAGGTTTTCGGCATATGGATGAAGTTAGATCCTCGTGGACTTCTATTAATGTTTATCAGCGGGTCGTAGCTTATTTAAGTTTTTAAGGTAGAATACCACAGTTAGATTTTGACGGCAGATCTTTTCTAATTAATTTTTACTAACGTAATTTGACCTGCTCATTCAATTTTTTACATTCATTTTTCTTAAAAAATTATTATCGTCCACAATCATTAAATGACACCAATAAAATACATGTCAAAATACATTATATTATAATAAAATTCATTACCAAAAATATTCTTTTTTTTCATTTTTCATTTAGCGTATCTTGAATAAAGAACACTTTTTTTATTAAAAAGTTAAAAATTAAAAAAAAATTTCTTTTTCGACGTTAAAAATATTGCCTTTGAAAGACTCAAACCTACGGGTCCGAGGATCGGAGTCTGACACTCCAACCACTCGGCTACTGGCGCATCTGACATCTCTCTCGTAAAAGATACTTTTAAACAAACGTTTCGAAATGTAGTTTCTCGGCGTCAAATCAAAAAAATTAAAATGAAAATTAAAAAATTTGATTCGCTCAGATTTTAATGAAAGTTTAAAAATAGTTGCACACAGGTCTCATCAATACTTTGAATTGTATTTGATAAAAAAACTAGTTTAGATTTTGATTAAAAAACTAATTTTGAATTACGTTTTACTCCAAACCACATCTAAAATTTGCTCCCTATTTTTCGTTCACTTTCTTTAAAATTGCAAGAAAAACTGAACGAATCAAATTTTTTAAATGGCCAAAAACTGTTTTTTTGAGCTTTAAATTCATCAAACTACATCCCGAAATAGAACATTCGGTAAACGATGGAACTATTACCATTGGATACATCATAATCTTAGCTTTCGATCGCTTTATGCTTTTGTCTGACAAAAATTAATATCTAAGTTGATATCTAGCTTTTGGTAAAAATCGTCATAACTGTGGTGTTCTACCTTAAATCAAAATTGATTGCAATAGAAAAAATTTGGAACGTTTTTCATACTTTAAAAAAATTAATTGATTTGAAATGAAAAATAGACATGCCATGGTTTTAGCCGTGCCACAGGAAATTATTAAAATTTAATTTCTGTTCCGTATTTGGAGAGAATTCACATCCCGTGAAAAACGCATAAAATAAAAAATTGTAATCAACAAACACTATGATAACAAAGAAGGATAATTTTATAAAAGTATTTGTCTTGATATCAATGTTTTTAATGTCATCCACATTTTTTAGTGTAATGTGTCTCTTAACCCTTTCCGAATATTATTAGTCCAGCTGCCTTGTTAATAAAAAAGACACAAAAGCAATGTTCGCATTGCCTTTCGCCGTGCGTTTTTTTGCTTTTCTTTTTGATGTCGGAAAGCGTTAAGTGCGCTAAAAATGATAATCAGCCGCCTCTAATAGGGTTTTATGATAACGCAAAAAGCAACCTTGCACTATATAATATGTGGAGTTATGGAGATAGAATTTGTTGATTTACATCGTGTCATGTCGCGTCATGTCTTTCTGCAAAAATGTATGATGAATAAAATAAATGTAAGCAAAAAAAGCCGGACAAACAAACAAAATTTTGTTACGAGTGAAACAATTTTGTTGCAGTCATAGTAGCCCAAGTCTATTATTGCGACATGTCACTTAAATGAACAGCTGTCCGAGATTCATGAACTCAAACAAAAGTAGAGATTAATTTACGGTTTATTTATCGATAAATTAACACTGGATGACCTCGAAAACTTACAATATTGAATTGCATATTTAACAACAAAGCAATTAAAACTTTTTAACAAAAATATTTAGGACCAAATAGATTATTGAATTGGCTATTAAATATTGATTTTGTAAGAAAAATGCCAATTTTCTTAATTATTTAACAATTATATTATTTTTACCAATATGTCCTTTATGTACCCACTCCTTACAGATTTTGACAAGTTCAGCGAAACGGTTCTATAGGTTACTCATTTAATTCACAATTATAGATATTAATAATTTACTTACTTTACAAAACATCTGACGAGATCAAATTAAAACCGCATTAATATATTTGAAGAAATAATTTTTAATGAATTAGTAACACTTGGTTTATCATAAAAAATGCACAACACACATGATTGATTTCCTTTTGAGTTATTACAATAACTCGGACTCGGAGTCAAGCGTTAGCTTAAATAAAACAATAAAAAAACAAGCAAGTAACAAAACATAACAGAAATTAGATTGATTTTAAATCCAATTGTTTGCCAAAAAAAATTGTTTTTTGGTCTTTGGGGACCATTGCCACAACTGTGCTACGGCGACTACCATTGCTGCAACTGTTAAACTCCGCTAGACAGTTTTGCCTATATACATTGTAAGATAGAAAGAACACATGAATGGACAATCAGGGATGTTCACCAACACTGCAAACGTAATTTGTAATAAATGTTCTCAGTAAGCGGAGGCGACAACATGATTGCGTTCGCAAACTGGACCGTACAAATCGATTATGTTTTAACGGTTTATTTCTGTGTAAACTGTGCTTTGGGAGCAAATAAAATATCGTTGTTACTCTGACACAAAGAGTCACAATAATTACAAAATCAACGTGACTCTGACTCATTTTGTTCAGATTTATTATAGTTTAAGATATAAAAAGAGTCACAGTTATTAGCATTGTATAACGCTTCTGGCTCATTGTGTCAGAGTAACGACGATATTATCTTCAATTACAAACACATAATTCTTTTTCCCCATTTTGTTTGACTGTCCTATCACTTTCTGACCGAATTGACATTTGGCTCGTTTGCGGAGGGTGGAGACGGTCGAGCCGGAGTTCTGCCCGGAGGAAATCTTATTTTCACTTTTCCATCCTTGTCGGTGACTGAAAAAATGTAATTTATTTGCCTTTAAAAAAAACAAGAAAAAAAGAAACAACAACTTTTTTTAATTTACATCATTGTGGTTAGAAAAGTTTAGCGATTTCGTTAAACGTTAAAAACTTTTTTGCTATTTTGAACTGTATAATAATTTCAATTATCATCTCTTTCCAAACTGGTTTTGATATGCGCGGCTGTTATTGCAGAAAAATGATATGGATTGAGAAAAATTTGGTGAGCCTATTTCACCAGCAACTAGTGCTGATTTAGGCGACACTTATATTTTCCATATTAAGTTGTTTTCGCGTATATATATATCGACGATTTTCATTAGTAAGTAAGTTGTGCTGACATACAAAGACTTTTTCAGTCTATTTGAAAAAATTCAAATAATTATATTTCGTAGGAGCCATACAATACCTAATTTTTGGAATAACTTTTTAATTTTGAAACATTGTTTAAAGAGGAGATAAAAAAAATTTTTTATAAGCGTGGTTTAATATATAGTTACAAAATTTTCAGATTAAGGTTAAATGTTTGTGAAAACATTTGGTTTTATATGTGTTTTTTAGAGGAACAGTGGAGTATACCCTTCCATGGGCACCTATACTCCTGGACAGTCGGCGTTTTAAAAGGGGTGCGCAAAAAAGTACATCACTGGCAGATTCTACATGTGCTCAAATCTGTAATTTTCGGGCTAAAAACTGTTTGTAAATAATTTTTTATAAAAATATGTGATTTTGATTGTATCAATGTATTTTTATATTTTCAAATGTGTTTTTGAAAGTTTTAGAGCATGATAAAATTTCGCCCAGTACTAAAATTTAACATTTTTCCATTTTTGTATAAAATATTAACACGAATGACAAAATATTTTTACCACTTTATTTATAGATATAGTGCTAAATTACAAAACAAAAAAATGAAGTTGGTTTTTAGTATTATGTTATTATAGACAATCATTAACGAAAGATTATACTATAGTCAAGCTTTAAGCTGTTATATGTCAATAAATATTTTTATAATAAAGCTAGAAGAATAATATTTTATTAAATTTATTAACTGATTAGTTACTACTAAATAAGCTTAATTATGTGGAAATTAAGTGGTAAAAATATTTCTTCACTTCTTTTGATATTTGGTGAAAAAAAAACAAAAAAATGTGAAATTTTATTACTGAGTGAAATTTATTATGCTATAAAATTTTCAAAACAGCTATTTTTAAACTATAAAAGCCTTTTTATAACCAAAACCACCTAGGGTAGTGCATTTAATTTCGGCACTTTTCCCAATTGGGCATTTTTGATTTTGGACTATATCTTTGGTAATCCTGGACGGAATACGACGTTTGATAGCTCAAATGAGAGCTAATTATATGTAGATAACTGTCTTTTTATTTGTTATGTTATAATATTTTCATGGGAAATAGTGTCATTTATAATTTTAAAAAAATGTTACTCGTTTTTAGAACATGGGCATTTCATGATTACGCAATAAATTGGTTTAAAAATTAAACTGTCCTGGTAAAATTTAGTCTATTTTCCGAATTTTTAGTCCCCGTGGTTCTACGTTGCGTCTGTGGTGAGCAATCGTTATAAAATAAAATAGTGTAATTTCGGCACTTTTTTCAGTTACACGTTGAACAACAAGTAAAAGCTTAAATTAAAGAAAACTGTCTGGAGATAATGGTAGGTTTTTATATTTTTGAAAATGATGATTTTTTGACTGAGAAACAATCGATTGTTTGTAAAGTGCCGAAATTAAATGCATATTTTTAATTTTGGCAATTTTCCATTTTTTTAAAAACTGATTTAATTAAGTAAAAAAACAACTTTTGTACAGTGAATTTTTTATGAAGCAACGCAGTATCGTAAAAGCTTTAAAATGAGCTATCAAACATAAAAATCAGGTCATACAGTGAAAAGTTACATTGGAAAAACGAAAAAGTGCCGAAATTAAATGCACTACCCTAATTGTTAGAAAAAATTTTTTAAAATAAGTTTTAGGTCCGAAAATTGAAGATTTTATTTTCAATTTCAAAATCCGAAATCCCTTTATTTTCAATTGCAATTTTAAAACCGCAATTAAAAAAGTAAATTTTGATAAATTTATCAAACTCGACAGGTTCATATGAGCAGCCTTCGCGCTTTGTGTTCCCTTCCCTTTATTGAAACTCAATTCAATAACCAGTATGTTGTTAACTCAACGAAATTTTTAATGTATTTTAATTGTATATTTCCTTTTTTTTGTATAATTCGACTTGTCTTCATACATGTACTAAAATTTTTCAATAAAACTTTTTCATTCATTCATTCATTTGGGCACTTTTAGAATCCGTCAGTGATGTATCTGTTGCACACCCAGAGATCCATTCCAAGGAAACGCCGACTGTTCAGGAGTATAGGGGTCCATTACCCTTCAAAAATTTGCTATAAGAGAAAAAATCTTGCACCTCTCCTGTAAAAATTTTCGTGGATTAATAAATTAATTTAATAATTTATTAATTAAATTAATAATTTATTTTGTTTTTGTAATTTAATAATTAAAAATTTTTTGTAATTCTTTTATTTTTTTTCTGCCTAAAACTTGTCCCATATTTGCCTCGAACTCCTACATTGGGACGGATTTTTATAGGTGTTTTATGGGTGTTTTTTAGGCAAACAAACTTGAGTCTACCCTCCAATTTAAAAATGCTACAACCGAAAGAAAACTTAGCAGCCCTCCCCCAAAACTTTCCTATTTTATTAGTCAAACCAAAATTCATGTCAAAATTTTTTCTTTCTTAAGCGAACTTTGAGTTTCAAATTTTTGTTGTTTTATAATTTTTTCGAAAAACACTGAACAGTTTTTATATATTTTAAATAATAAAACTTGATTATTCTAATAATTATAATAAAACTACCAATGATTTATGAAGCTGACAGTTTCTAAAACTATACATTTTTTGACCTAGAGTAGACCCTATAAAAACCCAGATAGCCAAGGCCAGACTTCCAATGCACCTATCTAAAGTGATACAAGTTATTTACTCTTGTCCCATAGCTAATTTGGCCAAACTAAATTAAATACTATTTTGAGAGTTTTTTTAACGGATAAATTCTTACCTATAGTTCTGTAAGAAGACGATTTTGTTAATGAGAATCCTTGATTAAGGCTTCCTTTTATTTTCGGGCTCAATATAGTCCCTTGACCGATCAACGTGGAGCGGATTATAGAGGGATCAACCTTTAGCAACGTGAAATCAATCGTTGGACTAAGAGCCTTTGGAAGCTAAAAGATTGCGTCCTTATAATAAAGTTTATTAGAATTGAAAACTATTAATGGATTAATAACACATTAAAATAAACTTATTCATTTGTAAACTATTATTTAACAACAATAACTGAAAGACAATAATAGCAGGTTCGGATACGAAACCTAAGCTTATAATACGGTAGGAATTTTATGGTTTTCATTTTTTTTAAATGGGCATTTCTAATTGAAATATAGATGAAAAACTGAAAATACGATGTTTAATCTAATTTTTAAAATAACATCAGAATCTTGATATAAACACTTGATATTTAGAGTGATATTTATGAAAGCAAATATATGTAGCAGTAACCATTTTGGCTATTCTCTAATTAGAGCACTTTAGTCACATACTTTATATATTTTTTGTTCAGCAAGCACAGCATTCCCGGCATAAAGATAAATGAACCTGTTATGAACTAAATACTCGAATGCCACCAGGAAGCGACATTACTTTAAACACGGAATGTTGTTGAAAAATGCCAGCGGTTCATTTGAAATCTATATTTCCAAATACTAGATATGGTTAAAATAAAAAATAAAAATATACCAATTTATATCTGAAAATGTCATTCATTGTGCAGAAAGATATTAAGAAATAGTGAAAAAATATTTTTTTGTAGTAATATATGGTTTTTAATATATTCATATAGAATAAATATTAAAGATTTTGTATAAGACTTTGGCCCATCTTATGTAAATTACAAAATGAACTGATTCAGTTTGCTACGTTTGAATTAAAACGAAATTTAAAACATTCAATATTTATTCTAGCTGTATTTTTACCGACTTCAGGCCGCGTAATAAAATTTAATTCAATTTTATTTTTTTTATATTTATTCTGCGCGGCGGTTGTCACGACCGCTCTATCGTTTCTACAGTGCCGTTGAGTTTAATTTCTAAATCCCAGTTATTTTTTTAAATTTAATTTCAGAACTCAAATTCGGAAAACCCATTTGTATAATATACAGAATAATATAATAATATATAATATACATAAATATTATTTATTTCATTCTACTACAAAATGAGAATTTGTCGTAGCTTAAAGGCTGGTTCATACTTATGTAAAAACATCCTTTGGACAAAGTCCAAAGGACAAACACAGCGTATAAACGTATATAAAAACGTCCTTTGGACTTTGTCCAAAGGACGTTTTTACATAAGTATGAACCAGCCCTAACTGTAAAATACGCGTGGATTGGCTTCATATCTTTTAAAATTTAAAACCAAAGACACTATTTTTATTTAAATGCAATAAGTATAACAAAAGAGTTTTTTTGTAATGCTGAACCATTCCGCTGCATTAAATGAGAAGGAGTTCCCAACGCGCAAAACCCTTATAGACTTTGCTTAGGGCCAACATTTTTGGTAAGTATGTTTCAGGTTTTGTTAACCATTGATAGAAATAACTTTATTTTGACTAAAAGTGGTGTTAGATTGATAGATTGGTGGATAGATTGGCCTATTTCATAAAGATCTTTATAATTGTAAACTAAAAACGCATAATTTCTTCTTATTCTGTTAATTTAAAAATACGTACATAACTGTGGAATTTACAGAATTTATAAATATGTATTTTTTTAGATTTTGAACGCAATTTTATTAGATATAGTTTTCAATTGAAAATACAAAAGAAAAATATGCGTTCATTAATTTAGAGCTGTAAATTAATTACGAGCAATTTTTATGAAATAGGCCCCAGGGATAGATACATAAAGTTTATTTTTAAAAAAATACGTAAGTTTATTTTTTAAAGATCTCGAGGTTGTGGCGCAGTGGCAGAACACAGGTCTTGTCCAGTGAAGGCCCGGACTGAGATCGTTTACGAAATTCAAACCCTGACTATTAATATTGTAAATATTGATGTTTGTTAATATTGTTATGTGTGGTTATTTGGTTGAATAGTTAATGCTGATAACATCGGCCTTGCGTATACTGCTTTATTTGAAATAAATAAGCTAAAATAAACTAAACCAAAGATATAAAAGACAAAAGGTAATTTTTATCTCATTTTACAGCTTTTTTCACAGCAACGACAAATATTTCAGCATATCCCGGTAAGGACGGGGTGCCTGAATTTGAAAAAAAAAAATCACCTGCCTCCTACCTGCCTCCGATCGGAAATTTTGCTGCCCCCCCCCCCTCTCCTATCTGCGTCTTGAGGCAGTTTTAGCTGCCTCCTATCTGCCTCTGAACCTGTATATGCTTCAGGCAGAGGAGGCAGGGTCACCTGCCCCTTGACCTGCCTCCCAGGTTGTTCTACCTGCCTGACCTGCCTCCTACCTGCCTTCAACTTGCCTCCATGCTGCCTCCAAGGCAATTTTACCTGCCTCCTAACTGCCTCCCAGTCTTCCGGAGGCAGGTTCAAGAGGTGGCTTTAAAATGGGGATATGGGCCCTGGTATCCCAGTGTAAAATCTATTCCACACTCACCATGATATTGGACAAAGAAAGACCTCTGGGTGCCCAGTCCAATAGTGTTGTCCTGATGCTTGTAAACTAGAACGTGGTAATCATTATGTTGTTGGGTGACAGAAAAAAGCTGGGATTTATGTTAGAAGGCGATTGACAATCTCCGGACTTAGTACCCAGGGGATTAGGTTGCCTGTCAACACTAACGCTAGCCATTTCCCACCTATAAATCTAGTCGCTAGAAAAATGATGTTTTGAACTAAAAAAAAAATTCAGGTGAGCATATCTTGCTGTAGGTGCGGTCGATGTATACAAGAACTTTATTTGTTTAATGACATTCAAACTTAGCTATACATTAATATATTCATCGTCTAAATCAATTTAGTGAATTTTGTCCTTATAAAAATTATTTAGGCCATATAATTTTTGTGCAAGCCTTAACAGATTATCGTTTGGGTTAACTGAGCCAGTTTTTTTTAAATTAACAGTGGTCTAAATTTCATAAAAAAACGTAAAACCTCTTTGCTGGGCATCTACAGCCACTATCCAGCCTGCTCATATAATTTTGAGTTCTTGGTTAAACCGATAAAACTGAACAAAACTGTAATTTTAGAGAATGGGTTTAATCAGTCATTTTATTGTTGTATTATTTACTATTTTAAGTTATAAAAATAAAAAAACACTTTAATAAGATGATATACCAGTTATATATTCTATTTAATTAGTTTCTAAAAATTTAAATGGCCATACACGATGGTCGTCTGAGTGTTTTGAACTCAAGTTGTTTTAGTGTTAAAGATCTTCACAGAATTATGAAGCTACTACAATTTCATTTTCAACCAATGAGCACTGAGAAAAAAATTCCAATAAACGTGACGACCGACCTTTTTTAAGCTCCTCCCACTTTGATTCTCACAGAGCAAAACATATAGCTATAAATCACAAATTGTACCTGCCATTTGAGGCTTCTTACAATTCTAACGTGTATGAGCCTAATTTTTGGCACACCCTCAAGTGGAACGTAATAAGAGCCATTGTACTGGCTTAGGCTGGTTCACTACGTAAAAACGTTCTTTGGACAAAGTCCAACGGACGTTTTTACATGCGTTTATACACTGTGTTTGTCCTTTGGACTTGTCCAAAGAACGTTTTTACATAAGTACGAACCAGCCTTTAAGTAGGAAATCTTTTAAAAAGATGATTTTAATTAGAACAACCCAGTGCCCTAACTGTGGCTTGTGCATCTTAGACCGTGTCCCATTTAGGGCAGTAAATAAGTCTGAACAATATACGAAGTCACTTATATTTATGCTTTATTTATGTTATATTTTTATGTTATATATTTTTGGTTTTATATTACTGCTCGCCGAAGCATTTCAACATCGTATGGTTTTTTCCTGTCGTAAAGTCAAGAAGCAAATGGTTTTATTTTATCTTTGATAAACTAATACCTTACCTAGCAACTGGGCGTTCCAAGACGGGGAAAGCACTTTGGCGATGATTCGAGACTTCAGTAAATGAGGCGCAAATTGCATATTGATAATGTTGAATCCGAGATCTGGCGATAAAACTTGAGCTGTATTCTGTCAATTAATTCGTATTGAAAACAGAAATTTAAACAAACTTATATTAAAAAAAAAAGTTTCCATTTGAAATAGTCGAGGGTGGGAATTCAAATGAAATCAAAATAATTTGTAAACGGTCCAAAAGTTTGACCAAATGGCGTAATAATCCGGAAGCTCAGAAAGTTCTGGAAACTGCGTTTGCAACTAACTACATATCGTCGTTACTACGGCAAACTGAGCCACAGTTCGTATAAAATATGTGTGCCTGTGACTCATTTTAAATTTAAAACAGAACCCTATTAACTACAGAATGAGTCGCAGTCACGTGTATTTTATAAGGACAGTGGCTCATTTTGCCGTAGTAAGGACGATATAAAATTATGATTTGTTGGGAGAAAATTTGCATTGGCAATTGTCTGGGTATTTCCAAGCCGCCTGATTGGCCCGTGGCAACCCAGCTTCAAAAATTTATTTATTTCGACGCAGAAGAAATTATATTTTTCAAGTCTTAACACGATAACTTCTGACATGGGTAATACAAATTAAAAAATAAATTATAAGTATAAATTATAAAATAATTTTTATTCTATCATGTTTCCAGGTACAGCCTTTTCGAATTAAAATTTTACTCAATTAAAAATCCCTAAAATTAAATTATTTCTTACAATTAAGATCCTAAATTGCACGTGACTCGTCTTAACCTTGTACTTTAAGCAGTTTGTGGTAGACGGTGTATAAAAAAATTAAACCGAAATAACTTCTACCGTGACATATATTATTACTGATTTTTATGCCCGTAACACCACCAATCAGCGTTACCAGCAAGAGCTACAAAATGTTAAATTTAGGCTTTTTTAAAATGAAATGTATTTTAAAATGTTTGAGTATTTAAATTTAAGATATTTCTTCCATAATAATAACTTTTGCGTTTAATTTTAATCTCTGAACTCTAATTTGGCCAATTTTTTTTAGTTCTAATCAACTTTCAAAAACGAAAACTATCAAGAATTTACCTCAGTGTGCAAGAACTGCGGTGCAAAAATGAGTGACATAATGTTTTTGCTGACACTGGTGTCAAGTAGCCGCCAGGAGTAGCTGGTGTTAAACATATAACTCGTACTGAAGGCAACTAAGATTTTCTAAAAAAACAAAAAAGAAAATTATTTATCTTAATATTCATTTGTGTAATATTTATTTATTTAAAGCCAGTCATGAATCTGATTGGTTTTTAATTTTCGGGGAAAAAAGACAGTTGTGGTTCGATGTAGTCCTTTTCGATGTAGTCTATGAACAATAACGACGGTTAATTCAATGTACACAATGGTCCCGAGAAGAATTAAATGTAATTGGTATATGACGTTGGTGAACTAAAAAAATGAGCATAAAAAGTTGAAAAAACCAACTATTTTGCTTTTTTTTTCAACATTTTTCTAAAACAAGCGGTTGTCTATATTTTTTCACTCATGTTTTTTTTTAGTTAACTACCGTTATATTCGAGTTATTTCCGTTTCTTCCCGGGACCTTTGTGTACAGTGAATTAATCGTCGTGATTGTTCATAGTGTGCTTTATAATTAACGATTTATTTTCAACAATAAACCACTTTTTTAAATTGAAAACAAAATAAATAATTGTTTTAAAAAATAAAAATCATAAAGTAAAAAAGACTTTTAATTTTTGATTATAAGGCAACTAAAGATAAATTCTATCAGGGTAAAATTAGATGAGTGGTAAAGTAACCACTCGTTTTTTGAAAAAAATATCACAAGCAGAGAAACACATGACGCAACTAAATAATAATTGGTTACATAACTGCTTAAAAATTTTTTTTTTAATTTTTCTCACTCACGGTTTATTGTTTATTTCTTCCTGGCGGAGAGCGGTTACGCCCTTAATTTCAGCCTGGAAGACTTTAGCTTTAATTGATTAATTTTGAAATGTCTTAGGTCCTGCTATCAACTTCTGTTTTCGTTCCTCGCAAAATAATGAAATAAAACATTTACATTAATTAAAAAATTAATATATACAGGTTTATAATGTATGTAGATTAACTTAAATCAAATATACTGTAGCTTTTGGAAGAGAAATAATAAGTAATTATCGTATTGAATCAATGCACTGGATTTTTATCGACTATTTCTTTAAAGCGTGTGTGTTTTTTTGCGGGGATGTGGCTAGAAAAACTAAATTTCGTATTTTAAATCGGTAAGAATGTAATAATATCAAAAATATATAATAAAGGAAAAATGAGACACTTAGAACAAACTGCTTGTAAAAAAAGGTCCCATTTAAATGGGACCTGGTCCCATTTAAATGGGACTTTTTGATTTTGGTCCCATTTAAATGGGATCCCATTTAAATAAGTCCCATTTAAATGGGATCCCATTTAAATGGGATCCCATTTAAATAGGTCCCATTTAAATGGGACTTATTTAAATGGGATCCCATTTAAATGGGATCCCATTTAAATGGGACCTATTTAATTGGGATCCCATTTAAATGGGATCCCATTTAAATGGGACCTATTTAAATGGGATCCCATTTAAATGGGGTCCCATTTAAATGGGACCTATTTAAATGGGATCCCATTTAAATGGGACCTATTTAAATGGGATCCCATTTAAATGGGACCTATGAATAAAAAAAATTACAACAATTTTTTTAATTAATAAATACGCATCATTTTATATTGTTTTTTATTTGAGCGGCGGTCTGACGTGCGTAATTAAAAAACAAAAAAAAATTTATTAACGCATCATTTTTAATTCTTTTCGCGTGAGCGGCGATGGGATATGCCACACACACACACACACACACATACGTGTTTTTTTTTAAAATTTTTCTTTAAATCATTTTCAGCAAACTTTAACTTCAATTTTTTTAATGACTTATATTTTGTGAATACACGAAAATTTGAAGAAAAAAACGTAGTGTGTGTATTTTTAATTTATTAGCTGATATTTATGGTTTTTTATTTATTTTTCGAAGTATTATATTGTTTTCTTGTTTTTTTGTTGTATTTTTTTAGTTTTTGTGATGTTTTTTAGTTTTTTGTTGTTTTGTTTCTGATTCTTAATACGCGTTGGCGGGGGGAGAAAAAAAAAGTGTGTGTGTGTGTGTGTGTGGCATATCCCATCGCCGCTCACGCGAAAAGAATTAAAAATGATGCGTTAATAAATTTTTTTTGTTTTTTAATTACGCACGTCAGACCGCCGCTCAAATAAAAAACAATATAAAATGATGCGTATTTATTAATTAAAAAAATTGTTGTAATTTTTTTTATTCATAGGTCCCATTTAAATGGGATCCCATTTAAATAGGTCCCATTTTAATGGGATCCCATTTCCCCCCCAAATAGGTCCCATTTAAATGGGACCCCATTTAAATGGGATCCCATTTAAATAGGTCCCATTTAAATGGGGATCCCATTTAAATGGGATCCCAAATTAAATAGGTCCCATTTAAATGGATCCCTTTAAATGGGATCCCGTTTAATAAGTCCTATTTAAATAGGACCCATTTAAATGGGATCCCATTTAAATAGGATCCCATTTAAATGGGATTTATTTAAATGGGATCCCATTTAAATGGGACCAAAATCAAAAAGTCCCATTTAAATGGGACCAGGTCCCATTTAAATGGGACCTTTTTTTACAAGCAGTTTGTTCTAAGTGTCTCATTTTTCCTTTATTATATATTTTTGATATTATTACATTCTTACCGATTTAAAATACGAAATTCTAACTTCTTTTCTAGCCACATCCCCGCAAAAAAAACACACACGCTTTAAAGAAATAGTCGATAAAAATCCAGTGCATTGATTCAATACGATAATTACTTATTATTTCTCTTCCAAGCTATATATTTGATTTAGTTAATCTACATACATTATAAAATCGCAGATATTAATTTTTTAATCAAATGTAAATGTTTTATTTCATTATTTTGCTAGGAACGAAAACAGAAGTTGATAGCAGGACCTAAGACATTTTAAAATTAAATCCATTAAATGGGAGTCTTCCAGGCTGAAATTAAGGGCGTAACCGCTCTCCGCCAGGAAGAAATAAACAATAAACCGTGAGCGAGAAAAATTAAAAAAAAATTTTTAACCAGTTATGTAACCAATTATCATTTAGTTGCGTCCTGTGTTTCTCTGCTTGTGATATTTTCTCAAAAAACGAGTGGCTACTTTACCACTCATCTAATTTTACCCTGATAGAATTTATCTTTAGTTGCCTTATAATCAAAAATTAAAAGTCTTTTTTACTTTATGATTTTTATTTTTTAAAACAATTATTTATTTTGTTTTCAATTTAAAAAGTGGTTTATTGTTGAAAATAAATCGTTAATTATAAAGCACACTACTAACAATCACGACGATTAATTCACTGTACAACAAAGGTCCCGGGAAGAAACGGAAATAACTCGAATATAACGGTAGTTAACTAAAAAAAAACACTAGTGAAAAAATATAGACAACCGCTTGTTTTAGAAAATGTCTCAAAAAAAGCAAAAAATAGTTGGTTTTTTCAACTTTTTATGCTCAATTTTTCTAGTTCACCAACGTCATATACCAATTACATTTAATTCTTCTCGGGACCTTATTGTGCACATTGAACTAACCGTCGTTATTGTTCATAGACTCTGAAAAGGACTACATCGAACCACAACTGTCTTTTTTCCCCAAAAATTAAAAACCAATCAGATTCATGACTGGCTTTAAATAAATAAATATTACACAAATGAATATTAAGATAATAAATAATTTTCTTTTTTGTTTTTTTAGAAAATCTTAGTTGCCTTCAGTACGAGTTATATGTTTAACACCAGCTACTCCTGGCGGCTACTTGACACCAGTGTCAGCAAAAACATTATGTCACTCATTTTTGCACCGCAGTTCTTGCACACTGAGGTAAATTCTTGATAGTTTTCGTTTTTGAAAGTTGATTAGAACTAAAAAAAAGTTGGCCAAATTAGAGTTCAGAGATTAAAATTAAACGCAAAAGTTATTATTATGGAAGAAATATCTTAAATTTAAATACTCAAACATTTTAAAATACATTTCATTTTAAAAAAGCCTAAATTTAACATTTTGTAGCTCTTGCTGGTAACGTTGATTGGTGGTGTTACGGGCATAAAAATCAGTAATAATATATGTCACGGTAGAAGTTATTTCGGTTTAATTTTTTTATACACCGTCTACCACAAACTGCTTAAAGTACAAGGTTAAGACGAGTCACGTGCAATTTAGGATCTTAATTGTAAGAAATAATTTAATTTTAGGGATTTTCAATTGAGTAAAATTTTAATTCGAAAAGGCTGTACCTGGAAACATGATAGAATAAAAATTATTTTATAATTTATACTTATAATTTATTTTTTAATTTGTATTACCCATGTCAGAAGTTATCGTGTTAAGACTTGAAAAATATAATTTCTTCTGCGTCGAAATAAATAAATTTTTGAAGCTGGGTTGCCACGGGCCAATCAGGCGGCTTGGAAATACCCAGACAATTGCCAATGCAAATTTTCTCCCAACAAATCATAATTTTATATCGTCGTTACTACGGCAAAATGAGCCACTGTCATTATAAAATACACGTGACTGTGACTCATTCTGTAGTTAATAGGGTTCTGTTTTAAATTTAAAATGAGTCACAGGCACACATATTTTATACGAACTGTGGCTCATTTTGCCGTAGTAACGACGATATGTAGTTAGTTGCAAACGCAGTTTCCAGAACTTTCTGAGCTTCCGGATTATTACGCCATTTGGTCAAACTTTTGGACCGTTTACAAATTATTTTGATTTCATTTGAATTCCCACCCTCGACTATTTCAAATGGAAACTTTTTTTTTAATATAAGTTTGTTTAAATTTCTGTTTTCAATACGAATTAATTGACAGAATACAGCTCAAGTTTTATCGCCAGATCTCGGATTCAACATTATCAATATGCAATTTGCGCCTCATTTGCTAAAGTCTCGAATCATCGCCAAAGTTCTTTCCCCGTCTTGGAACGCCCAGTTGCTAGGTAAGGTATTAGTTTATCAAAGATAAAATAAAACTATTTGCTTCTTGACTTTACGACAGGAAAAAACCATACGATGTTGAAATGCTTCGGCGAGCAGTAATATAAAACCAAAAATATATAACATAAAAATATAACATAAATAAAGCATAAATATAAGTGACTTCGTATATTGTTCAGACTTATTTACTGCCATAAATGGGACACGGTCTAAGATGCACAAGCCACAGTTAGGGCACTGGGTTGTTCTAATTAAAATCATCTTTTTAAAAGACTTCCTACTTAAAGGCTGGTTCGTACTTATGTAAAAACGTTCTTTGGACAAGTCCAAAGGACAAACACAGCGTATAAACGCATGTAAAAACGTCCGTTGGACTTTGTCCAAAGAACGTTTTTACATAAGTATGAACCAGCCTTAAGGCGTACAATGGCTCTTATTACGTTCCACTTGAGGGTGTGCCAAAAATTAGGCTCATACACGTTAGAATTGTAAGAAGCCTCAAATGGCAGGTACAGTTTGTGATTTATAGCTATATGTTTTGCTGTGTGAGAATCAAAGTGGGAGGAGCTTAAAAAAGGTCGGTCGTCACGTTTATTGGAATTTTTTTCTCAGTGATCATTGGTTGAAAATGAAATTGTAGTAGCGTCATAATTCTGTGAAGATCTTTAACACTAAACAACTTGAGTTCAAATGGGAGTTTGTTGACCATCGTGTATGGCCATTTAAATTTTTAGAAACTATGTAAATAGAATTTATAACTGCGACGGGATATCATCTTATTAAAGTGTTTTTTTATTTTTATAACTTAAAATAGTAAATAATACAACAATAAAATGACTGATTAAACCCATTCTCTAAAATTACAGTTTTGTTTAGTTTTATCGGTTTAACCAAGAACTCAAAATTATATGAGCAGGCTGGATAGTGGCTGTAGATGCCCAGCAAAGAGGTTTTACGTTTTTTTATGAAATTTAGACCACTGTTAATTTAAAAAAAACTGGCTCAGTTAACCCAAACAGTGATGTTTTAAGGTTTGCACAAAAATTATATGGCCTAAATAATTTTTATGAGGACAAAATTCACTAAATTGATGTAGACGATAAATATATTAATGTATAGCTAAGTTTGAATGGCATTAAACAAATAAAGTTCTTGTATACATCGACCGCACCTTTAGCAAGATATGCTCACCTGAATTTTTTTTTAGTTCAAAACATCATTTTTCTAGCGACTAGATTTATAGGTGGGAAATGGCTAGCGTTAATGTTGACCAGCAACCTAATCCCCTGGGTACTAAGTCCGGAGATTGTGAATCGCCTTCTCTACGTCGATCCCAGGGCCCCTCTGTTTCTGACCAACGTAATGAGTCCCAGGGTTCTCTCTCCCGACATCAGGACAACACTATTGGACTGGGCGCCAAGAGTGCTCTATTTGTCCAATATCATGGTGAGTGTGGAATAGATTTTACACTGGGATACCAGGGCCCATATCCCGGTAAAGACATCTCTTGAACCTGCCTCCGGAGGACTGGAGGCAGTTAGAGGGCAGGTAAAATTGCCTTGGAGGCAGCATGGAGGCAAGTTGAAGGCAGGTAGGAGGCAGGGTGTAGGCAGGTAAAGCTGCCTCGGAGGCAGGTAGGAGGCAGGTGACCCTGCCTCCTATCCTGAAGCATATACAGGTTAGGAGGCAGATAGGAGGCAGCTAAAACTGCCTCGGAGGCAGGTAGGAGGCAGGTAGGTGGCAGCAAAATTTCCGATGGAGGCAGGTAGAGGGCAGGTAAAACCGTTTTTTCCAATTCAGGCACCCCGTCCTTACCGGGATATGCTGAAATATTTGTCGTTGCTGTGAAAAAAAGCTGTAAAATGGGTGCAAATTACCTTTTGTCTTTTATATCTTTGGTTTAGTTTATTTTAGCTTATTTTATTTCGAATAAAGCAGTATACGCAAGGCCGATGTTATCAGCATTAACTATTCAACCAAATAACCACACATAACAATATTAACAAACATCAATATTTTCAATATTGATCGTCGGGGTTTGATTTCAGTCGAGTTAGATCTCAGTCCGGGCCTTCACTGGACAAGACGTGTGTTCTGCCACTGCGCCACAACCTCGAGATCTTTAAAAAATAAACTTACGTATTTTTTTAAAAATAAACTTTATGTATCTATCCCTGGGGCCTATTTCATAAAAATTGCTTGTAATTAATTTACAGCTGTAAATTAATAAACAAATATTTTTCTTTTGTATTTTTAATTAAACACTTTATTAATAAAATTGCGTTCAGAATCTAAAAAATTACATATTTATAAATTCTGTAAATTCCACAGTTATGTACGTATTTTTAAATTAATAGAATAACAATTAAATTCGTTTATTAATTAACAATTACAAAGATCTTTATGAAATAGGCCAATCTATCTACCAATCTATCAATCTAACACCACTTTTAGTCAAAATAAAGTTATTGTTATCAATGGTTAACAAAACCTGAAACATACTTACCAAAAATGTTGGCCCTAAGCAAAGTCTATAAGGGTTTTGCGCGTTGGGAACTCCTTCTCATTTAATGCAGCGGAATGGTTCAGCATTACAAAAAAACTCTTTTGTTATACTTATTGCATTTAAATAAAAATAGTGTCTGTGGTTTTAAGTTTTAAAAGATATGAAGCCAATCCACGCGTATTTTACAGTTAGGGCTGGTTCATACTTATGTAAAAACGTCCTTTGGACAAAGTCCAAAGGACGTTTTTATATACGTTTATACGCTGTGTTTGTCCTTTGGACTTTCTCCAAAGGATGTTTTTACATAAGTATGAACCAGCCTTTAAGCTACGACAAATTCTCATTTTGTAGTAGAATGAAATAAATAATATTTATGTATATTATATATTATTATATTATTCTGTATATTATACAGATGGGTTTTCCGAATTTGAGTTCTGAAATTAAATTTAAAAAAATAACTGGGATTTAGAAATTAAACTCAACGGCACCGTAGAAACGATAGAGCGGTCGTGACAACCGCCGCGCAGAATAAATATAAAAAAAATAAAATTGAATTAAATTTTATTACGCGGCCTGAAGTCGGTAAAAATACAGCTAGAATAAATATTGAATGTTTTAAATTTCGTTTTAATTCAAACGTAGCAAACTGAATCAGTTCATTTTGTAATTTACATAAGATGGGCCAAAGTCTTATACAAAATCTTTAATATTTATTCTATATGAATATATTAAAAACCATATATTACTACAAAAAATATTTTTTTCATGATTTCTTAATATCTTTCTGCACAATGAATGACATTTTCAGATATAAATTGGTATATTTTTATTTTTTATTTTAACCATTTCAAGCATTTGGAAATAGATTTGAAATGAACTGCTGGCATTAATCCAACAACATTCAGTGTTTAAGTAATGTCGCTTCCTGGTGGCATTCGAGTATTTAGTTCATAACAGGTTCATTTATCTTTATGCGGGAATGCTGTGCTTGCTGAACAAAAAATATATAAAGTATGTGACTAAAGTGCTCTAATTAGAGTATACCAAATGGTTACTGCTACATATATTTGCTTTCATAAATATCACTCTAAATATCAAGTGTTTATATCAAGATTCTGATGTTATTTTAAAAATTAGATTAAACATCGTATTTTCAGTTTTTCATCTATATTTCAATTAGAAATGCCCATTTAAAAAAAATGAAAACCATAAAATTCCTACCGTATTATAAACTTAGGTTTCGTATCCGAACCTGCTATTATTGTCTTTCAGTTATTGTTGTTAAATAATAGTTTACAAATGAATAAGTTTATTTTAATGTGTTATTAATCCATTAATAGTTTTCAATTCTAATAAACTTTATTATAAGGACGCAATCTTTTAGCTTCCAAAGGCTCTTAGTCCAACGATTGATTTCACGTTGCTAAAGGTTGATCCCTCTATAATCCGCTCCACGTTGATCGGTCAAGGGACTATATTGAGCCCGAAAATAAAAGGAAGCCTTAATCAAGGATTCTCATTAACAAAATCGTCTTCTTACAGAACTATAGGTAAGAATTTATCCGTTAAAAAAACTCTCAAAATAGTATTTAATTTAGTTTGGCCAAATTAGCTATGGGACAAGAGTAAATAACTTGTATCACTTTAGATAGGTGCATTGGAAGTCTGGCCTTGGCTATCTGGGTTTTTATAGGGTCTACTCTAGGTCAAAAAATGTATAGTTTTAGAAACTGTCAGCTTCATAAATCATTGGTAGTTTTATTATAATTATTAGAATAATCAAGTTTTATTATTTAAAATATATAAAAACTGTTCAGTGTTTTTCGAAAAAATTATAAAACAACAAAAATTTGAAACTCAAAGTTCGCTTAAGAAAGAAAAAATTTTGACATGAATTTTGGTTTGACTAATAAAATAGGAAAATTTTGGGGGAGGGCTGCTAAGTTTTCTTTCGGTTGTAGCATTTTTAAATTGGAGGGTAGACTCAAGTTTGTTTGCCTAAAAAACACCCATAAAACACCTATAAAAATCCGTCCCAATGTAGGAGTTCGAGGCAAATATGGGGCAAGTTTTAGGCAGAAAAAAAATAAAAGAATTACAAAAAATTTTTAATTATTAAATTACAAAAACAAAAAAAATTATTAATTTAATTAATAAATTATTAAATTAAATTATTAATCCACGAAAATTTTTACAGGAGAGGTGCAAGATTTTTTCTCTTATAGCAAATTTTTGAAGGGTAATGGACCCCTATACTCCTGAACAGTCGGCGTTTCCTTGGAATGGATCTCTGGGTGTGCAACAGATACATCACTGACGGATTCTAAAAGTGCCCAAATGAATGAATGAATGAAAAAGTTTTATTGAAAAATTTTAGTACATGTATGAAGACAAGTCGAATTATACAAAAAAAAGGAAATATACAATTAAAATACATTAAAAATTTCGTTGAGTTAACAACATACTGGTTATTGAATTGAGTTTCAATAAAGGGAAGGGAACAAAAAGCCCGAAGGCTGCTCATATGAACCTGTCGAGTTTGATAAATTTATCAAAATTTACTTTTTTAATTGCGGTTTTAAAATTGCAATTGAAAATAAATTGATTTCGGATTTTGAAATTGAAAATAAAATCTTCAATTTTCGGACTTAAAACTTATTTTAAAAAAATTTTTTCTAACAATTAGGGTACATAGTGCATTTAATTTCGGCACTTTTTCGTTTTTCCAATGTAACTTTTCACTGTATGGCCTGATTTTTATGTTTGATAGCTCATTTTAAAGCTTTTACAATACTGCGTTGCTTCATAAAAAATTCACTGTACAAAAGTTGTTTTTTTACTTAATTAAATCAGTTTTTAAAAAAATGAAAAATTGCCGAAATTAAAAATATGCATTTAATTTCGGCACTTTACAAACAATCGATTGTTTCTCAGTCAAAAAATCATCATTTTCAAAAATTTAAAAACCTACCATTATCTCCAGACAGTTTTCTTTAATTTAAGCTTTTACTTGTTGTTCAACGTGTAACTGAAAAAAAATTACAGCTAAAATGCTAAATGGTATCAAAATGAGGAAAATTTGGGAAAAAACTGCATTTAATTTCGGCACTTTTTAAAAAGACCCTCTTAATCGAGTTTAAGTGCAGTGCTATGACTCCTACACATTTCAACGTTGTCTTTTAACTATTTACAACTACAATTTACCACCCGACCACTAAATTCAACCCGTTTTTACCTACAGCAATAGTGTGCCGAAATTACACTATTTTATTTTATAACGATTGCTGACCACAGACGCAACGTAGAACCACGGGGACTAAAAATTCGGAAAATAGACTAAATTTTACCAGGACAGTTTAATTTTTAAACCAATTTATTGCGTAATCATGAAATGCTCATGTTCTAAAAACGAGTAACATTTTTTTAAAATTATAAATCACACAATTTCCCATGAAAATATTATAACATAACAAATAAAAAGCTCACGACAGTTATCTACATATAATTAGCTCTCATTTGAGCTATCAAACGTCGTATTCCGTTCAGGATTACCAAAGATATAGTCAAAAATCAAAAATGCCCAATTGGGAAAAGTGCCGAAATTAAATGCACTACCCTAAGTGGTTTTGGTTATAAAAAGGCTTTTATAGTTTAAAAATAGCTGTTTTGAAAATTTTATAGCATAATAAATTTCACTCAGTAATAAAATTTCACATTTTTTTTGTTTTTTTTCACCAAATATCAAAAGAAGTGAAGAAATATTTTTACCACTTAATTTCCACATAATTAAGCTTATTTAGTAGTAACTAATCAGTTAATAAATTTAATAAAATATTATTCTTTTAGCTTTATTATAAAAATATTTATTGACATATAACAGCTTAAAGCTTGCCTATAGTATAATCTTTCGTTAATGATTGTCTATAATAACATAATACTAAAAACCAACTTCATTTTTTTTGTTTTGTAATTTAGCGCTATATCTATAAATAAAGTGGTAAAAATATTTTGTCATTCGTGTTGATATTTTATACAAAAATGGAAAAATGTTAAATTTTAGTACTGGGCGAAATTTTATCATGCTCTAAAACTTTCAAAAACACATTTGAAAATCTAAAAATACATTGATACAATCAAAATCACATATTTTTATAAAAAATTATTTACAAACAGTTTTTAGCCCGAAAATTACAGATTTGAGCACATGTAGAATCTGCCAGTGATGTACTTTTTTGCACACCCCTTTTAAAACGCCGACTGTCCAGGAGTATAGGTGCCCATGGAAGGGTATACTCCACTGTTCCTCTAAAAAAACACATATAAAACCAAATGTTTTCACAAACATTTAACCTTAATCTGAAAATTTTGTAAATATATATTAAACCACGCTTATAAAAAAAAATTTTTATCTCCTCTTTAAACAATGCTTCAAAATTAAAAAGTTATTCCAAAAATTACGTATTGTATGGCTCCTACGAAATATAATTATTTGAATTTTTTCAAATAGACTGAAAAAGTCTATGTATGTCAGCACAACTTACTTACTAATGAAAATCGTCGATATATATATATAGGCGAAAACAACTTAATATGGAAAATATAACTGTCGCCTAAATCATCACTAGTTGCTGGTGAAAGAGGCTCACCTAATTTTTTTCAATCCATATCATTTTTCTGCAATAACAGCCGAGCATATCAAAACCAATTTGGAAAGAGATGATAATTGAAAATATTACAGTTCAAAATAGCAAAAAAGTTTTTAACGTTTAACGAAATCGCTAAGCTTTTCTAACCTCAATGATGTAAATTACAAAAAGTTGCTGTTTCTTTTTTTCTTGTTTTTTTAAAGGCAAATAAATTACATTTTTTTAGTCACCGACAAGGATGGAAAAGTGAAAATAAGATTTCCTCCGGGCAGAACTCCGGCTCGACCGTCTCCACCCTCCGCAAACGAGCCAAATGTCAATTCGGTCAGAAAGTGATGGGACAGTCAAACAAAATGGGGAAAAAGAATTATGTGTTTGTAATTGAAGATAATATTTTATTTGCTCCCAAAACACAGTTTACATAGAAATAAACCGTTAAAACGTAACCGATTTGTACGGTCCAGTTTGCGAACGCAATCATGTTGTCGCCTCCGCTTACTGAGAACATTTCTTACAAATTACGTTTGCAGTGTTGGTGAACATCCCTGAATGTCCATTCATGTGTTCTTTCTATTTTATATAGGCAAAACTGTCTAGCGGAGTTTAACAGTTGCGGCAATGGTAGTCGCCGTAGTACAGTTGCGGCAATGGTCCCTAAAGACCAAAAAACATTTTTTTGCCAACAATTGGATTTAAAATCAATCAAATTTCAGTTATGTTTTGTTACTTGCTTGTTTTTTTATTGTTTTATTTAAGCTAACGCTTGACTCCGAGTCCAAGTTATTGTAATAACTCAAAAGGAAATCAATTATGTGTGTTGTGCATTTTTTTATGATAAACCACGTGTTACTAATTCATTAAAAATTATTTCTTCAAATATATTACTGCGGTTTTAATTTGATCTCGTCAGATGTTTTGTAAAGTAAGTAAATTTTTAATATCTATAATTGTGAATTAAATGAGTAACCTATAGAAGAATTACGTTTCGCTGACCTTGTCAAAATCTGTAAGGAGTGGGTACATAAAGGACATATTGGTAAAAATAATATAATTGTTAAACAATTAAGAAAATTGGTATTTTTCTTACAAAACCAATATTTAATAGCCAATTCAATAATCTATTTGGTCCTAAATATTTTTGTTAAAAAGTTTTAATTGCTTTGTTGTTAAATATGCAATTCAATATTGTAAGTTTTCGAGGTCATCCAGTGTTAATTTATCGATAAATAAACCGTAAATTAATCTCTACTTTTGTTTGAGTTCATGAATCTCGGACAGCTGTTCATTTAAGTGACATGTCGCAATAATAGACTTGGGCTACTATGACTGCAGCAAAATTGTTTCACTCGTAACAAAATTTTGTTTGTCTGTCCGCGGCTTTTTTTGCTTACATTTATTTGATTCATCATTTATTTTTGCAGAAAGACATGACGCGACATGACATGATGTAAATCAACAAATTCTATCTCCATAACTCCACATATTATATAGTGCAAGGTTGCTTTTTGCGTTATCATAAAACCCTATTAGAGGCGGCTGATTATCATTTTTAGCGCACTTAACGCTTTCCGACATCAAAAAGAAAAGCAAAAAAACGCACGGCGAAAGGCAATGCGAACATTGCTTTTGTGTCCTTTTTATAAACAAGGCAGCTGGACTAATAATATTCGGAAAGGGTTAAGAGACACATTACACTAAAAAATGTGGATGACATTAAAAACATTGATATCAAGACAAATACTTTTATAAAATTATCCTTCTTTGTTATCATAGTGTTTGTTGATTACAATTTTTTATTTTATGCGTTTTTCACGGGATGTGAATTCTCTCCAAATACGGAACAGAAATTAAATTTTAATAATTTCCTGTGGCACGGCTAAAACCATGGCATGTCTATTTTTCATTTCAAATCAATTAATTTTTTTAAAGTATGAAAAACGTTCCAAATTTTTTCTATTGCAATCAATTTTGATTTAAGGTAGAACACCACAGTTATGACGATTTTTACCAAAAGCTAGATATCAACTAAGATATTAATATTTGTCAGACAAAAGCATAAAGCGATAGAAAGCTAAGATAATGATGTATCCAATGCTAATAGTTCCATCGTTTACCAACGTTCTATTTCGGGATGTAGTTTGATGAATTTAAAACTCAAAAAAACAGTTTTTGGCCATTTAAAAAATTTGATTCGTTCAGTTTTTCTTGCAATTTTAAAGAAAGTGAACGAAAAATAGGGAGCAAATTTTAGATGTGGTTTGGAGTAAAACGTAATTCAAAATTAGTTTTTTAATCAAAATCTAAACTAGTTTTTTTATCAAATACAATTCAAAGAACTGATGAGACTTGTGTAGCAACTATTTTTAAACTTTCATTAAAATCTGTGAATCAAATTTTTTAATTTTCATCAATTTTTTTTGATTTGACGCTGAGAAACTACATTTTGAGTTACTTTTGTTTAAAAGTATCTTTTACTGAGAGAGCGCGCCAGGTAGCCGAGTTGAAGCCACTCCGATCCTCGGGACCTGGTAGGTTCGAGTTTTTCAAAGGCAATATTTTTAACGTCGAAAGAAAATTTTTTTTTAATTTTTAATATTTTAATAAAAAAAGTGTTCTTTATTCAAGATACGCTAAATGAAAAATGAAAAGAATATTTTTGGTAATGAATTTTATTATAATATAATGTATTTTGACATGTATTTTATTGGTGTCATTTAATGATTGTGGACGATAATAATTTTTTAAGAAAAATGAATGTAAAAAATTGAATGAGCAGGTCAACTTACGTTAGTAAAAATTAAATTAAAAAGATCTGCCGTCAAAATCTAACTGTGGTATTCTACCTTAAAAAATTAATAACTACGACCCGCTGATAAACATTAATAGAAGTCCACGAGGATCTAACTTCATCCATATGCCGAAAACCTTATCTACTACATTACCCAATCAAAGTCAAAGATTTGATAAATTTATTTATTCATCAATAATACTTTACTATAGCCAGTTATGTACAACGTTGCTATTTCAATTGCAATATAGTGCATGGTTATTAATAAACACCAGGACGAACAATTATATAGAAATACCTTGTTTCCATGTTTTTCGATCACGATCGGTTTGCACAGTTAAAACTATGCGTAATATTAATATTTTAAGGGTTTTATTCTTTCTTTTACGGTAACTAGAATAAGACTTGTTTGAAGAAGAAAAAAAGGTGCATAAGAGCAGTTAGTAGTACAATCGATCTGACAGCTTGTTTTTGAAATTAACATATAACAAGAATAAATTTGAAAACGTGGCGGTTTCACGATTGTCAAAATCGGTGTTACTCTCTATTTCATAATTAGCGATACTGGAAAAATTTGACAAAAAAATTTTTGTTTGCGGTCTTATACCTTTTGAACGCGCCGCGATCAATATGCAAATATCTCGCGTTAAGGTCCTTGTACTTTTGGCTACCTCCTGAAAAGAAAATTTTATCAAAAATTTTGGGGGGTTAGCCCCAAAATTGTCGAAATTTACGGTCGATTTTTTTCGGCCAAATTTCTAACTTTTTACAATATGGGTCCTTACGTCTGAAAATTTTTTTTGCAGATTGCCCATATTTTCCTGAGCTTAAAAATATATAATTTGTTAGGGGTAAACTACCAGGGTCGGGTACCCCGAGAGGTTAAAGGGGGTCAATTTCACCATTTTTGCTAAAAAACTTTGTATGGGGGACACCAAATGCATATTTTGGCATCATGCTCTAAAACTGTTAGAACCACAGGCCTGAGACCGGGGGGATTTATCACCATTGTTACGCTTGTAGTAATTTTATCATGTTGATTGCAATACAAGTCTTGTTTGTAAAATTTAATAATTTATTAAAAGAAGAACAAAATCGACCACAACAAATTAAAATTTAAAAAAACGAGTAGTTTTTAAAAATTAAAATCATAGGACTGAACTGACAAAAAAACAATAGCTACTAATACTACAGCTACAAAAACGAAAAAAACAAGAACAAAAAAATAAAAAAAAGAGCAAGAAAAGGACTCATTTGTGCCACGACTTTTTTTTGCCAACTGCCATTTTCTTTATATCTCTCTTTAGTGTCGGACCTAGGTAAAAGATTATATAAAACTAGAAAGAGAGGGCCCTCCACTTTTTCTTAAGTAGAATTGCGAAACAGCATAATTAAAACTAATATTATAACAATAGAGTAAAACAAATAAAAAAATTATTTATTAAAAATACCTCATTCAAAATTAAAAAAAGTTTTACAAATATAAAAAAAAGAAAAAAATTTTTTAGAAAGAGAACAAGAGATGAGTAAATTAGTAGATGAGAAAAGGTATAAATCCTGTTTCCGGTTAATAGCTTTCATACCACAAAAGCATACCACAAAGAATTCATCTTGGCTGCTAAAATTAATTTGAGGGGGGGATGGTTTTCTTATTACAAAATATTTGAATAATTTTTAGTTTTTTATGATAAATAAAACTGTAATGTTGGGAAATTTCTTCAGAAAAACATTAAATTACTTCACGTTTCGAAACCACGACGGGTTTCTTCTTCAGAAAAATGGTTTTTCGATAACAAAAATAGAATAAATAAATTTAGATATAAATACTTTTAAAACATGTCAATAAAACGTATACGGTTATATAACAAAAACTTTCGACTGTTATTTAAAACATTTTAAACAAGCAAGATAATAAAAAAACATTTTTGGTAAAAACATAACAGTAATTAAAACGCAGTTTAATAAATAAAAGAAAAAGTTTTTGTAAATAATGAAAAGAAGAACAGGAAACAAAAACGAATCATTAACAGGTCCAAATAGCCTAAGACATTAAACAAGTTTTTCTTATGTGCCAAAAAATGCAAAAAAGTTGAGTAAAGAACAATAAAAGGACGCAGGATTCTCGGTTGGTCTTAGATTATTTGTATACGGACAAAAATCGTAGTGAGGAGACTGTAAATTGGTGAACTTTGTGGGTAGCCACTTTCAAGATGCTGATATTAATGCCAGATGGATTTCACTTTTGGCTACATTTAGTGAACGCGCTAAAAAATTTAAAGATATTCTGGCGGGGAGTGCGTGGTAGGTTTTATAATTCTTTTGTTTTTATCGCTAAACACTAAGTTGTCATTCCGCCCAGCTTTCAAATGCGCACTTCGCCATATTCAAATTACAGTAATCGCGGCGTTCGCCGCGCGTGCAAATAAAACCATTTCAAGCAGCAATTTCTGCTCCACATTCAAAAGTGGGAGTGCAACGCGGGTACCATGTCATTGGTTTTGCATTTAAAATTTCAAACAGTCGTATTTTAGCCTACCATTTAAGAAAGGGATCCCCAAGTCGGTACGCTATCCATAGGTTAGCATATTTTTAATTGAGTTTTTATTTTTATATTGATTGCTTATGAGTACAAACGCTGCGATTGGTTTCGGCCAATCTAGGTAGGGATTTGTTGTTGAGCGGGAAGTATATGGTTGGCTGAACGATCTCCTTCCCTTGAGTTAGGTATTATTTCGGCAACCTACATAATTACAATGGCGGAATGGCTTCCAATCGTCCGTAGCCAGCTCAGGTATATTTAGGAATAATTGCACGTCAAGTTTAGTATATTAAGGTAAAGTGTTTCTAGTTAGGCTGAGCAACCCTCGGGAAAGGTAATTGTCAATAATTATCTTCGCATTTAAAAACTTGTGTTAATATTTCTTTTTTTGTAAACTACCCCAAATTTGCTAAATAATACATGATCTAAAAAATACTAAAATCATGTCGCTAACTCCTCCTTTTTGCATTGTTTTGTGTTGGTGCCAGTGGCACCTTATTTTTAATACCAAAATTGTTTAAGGCAAAAAGCCTTCGTTTGTAATCCAAAAAGCTAGTAATATTTCTTGCAAGTTACCGTATTCAAAAATGCGTTATTCACCACAACGCGGGTAGTTTCTGTCCTATAGTTTACTAATAAAACCCTCTTGTGTAAAGTACGCAAATAAATCAATCAAGTGTAAATCAAATCCTTTGCCGCATTCAACCAGTACATAAACTCCATAACCATTATTAACACAAAATCCTGTGCAAATATTAGTATTTCTAAATCCTGTGCAACACAAACCAAACTTGGCTAAGTCCAATTTATCTGCCTAAACCTTTATTTAATCATACAGTCTTTTTAACTCTAATAATCTTAATGTTTCAATTAATCTCCTTATCAATTTGTTGGTCAGTCAGACCGGTTCATCAGTTAATTGATTGAAGCTTTTGTTACATAGCAACTCCTGTGTATAACTTTTTGTGGCGCCAAACCTCTACATTTGGCCTTACTTTCATAACACACTTCAAACCTTTCTCAAGTCCACCGAGGCTAAGTTATACACAGAAGTTACCTGGGGTTTGCTAACTGATGGTCAGTTCAGTGAGAAAACCTTTCCTTTTTTTAAATTAAAACTATTTATATAAACTTAATTTTTCAACCCATTGTGTCAAGGTTTCAATTCTAAAACTAAGAACCTTGCTGAGACAAACAGTTAACGGATCACAGCAACATACATGGTACCTACAGGAAACGTGAACTATTTGAAGAACTGTCCTGACAGTTCCACTTAATTAGCTATTTTCTATCAACCTGTTTAGTTAATGTTATAGGGCATAACTATAACCAACATATTCACATCTTCTGGATTTTCATCATCCACTTAGACCTTTCTTTTTAACCACTTGTTGCCTGGACTGAAACCTTCAGGCCCATCTAATTTTCAAACCCACCGCGCTAACGTTTCAGGGATTGCATAAATTTTCCAACATTAGCCAGTGTGAACATGAATGTCGTCCAGCAATATGGGATTTTGCTGTCAGCAGCGGGTAACTTTTTGAAGGCTGATGAGCCAATCAGCTAAATTTTTGTAACTTCTTTTTGTAACCCACCCAGTTAACGTTTAATGGGAGTTGCAAATTTACAACAACGTTAACTTGGGGCTGAATTTGTTCATCCATTTTCTCTTCTGATTCAAAAATCCTAAAACTTTTTTGAAACTGGAAAAACTTTCAGTCAAACTTTCCCTTTCCAGGTCAAGTTCTCTTGTGACCTAACGGTTGGCAGGGTGTGTTGCACATTTCCCTTCATTCATAAATAAAACTCAACCATGCTGTAATCCCTATCGAGGTTACGCCTCTTGGTTAATTTACATTTTTTAATAACGTAATCATTATTGTAGTAAGTGCACAAGTGCTTTTGTGTACTGGGGAATAGGCTCTTTAAATACCGGCTAGATCCATGTTTTCCGTTACAATATATATATAATGACTCTTTTTTCAAAAGTTTGTTGTTAAATCTTCTGGTCAAGACTTTTTTACCTTTTTCAAAAATTTTTGTATTTTCAAAATCAATATTGTGGCTTGTTTTTTGAATATCCCGGTAAGGACGGCTCTTGAACCTGCCTCTGTAAGACTGGAGGCAGGAAGAAGGCAGGTAAAACTGCCTCGGAGGCAGGGTGGTAGCAGATAAGAGGCAGGGTGGAGGCAGGTAAACTGCCTTGGAGGCAGGTAGGAGGCAGGTGACCCCGCCTCCTATGTTGAAGCATACACAGGTTAGGAGGCAGGTAGGAGGCAGGGTGGAGGCAGGTAGAAGGCAGCAAAATTTCCAATGGAGGCAGATAAGAGGCAGATAAAACCATTTTTTTCCAATTCAGTCATCCTGTCCTTACCAGGATATGGTCATAAATTGCCAAATTATTGTCTTTTTTATATTCATCTAACCTTTTTTAAAAACCGTACTGATTTACTAATATGGAAGTTATCGCCATTTTTACATGTGACATTGTAAATAATGTTTTTGCTTTCTTGTTTCTTTTTTGATTACAGTTTATTTCCCATATATTGCTCGTGGATGGTATTGGACTTTCCGCTAACAACTTCAATTTCATACTTATTCAGGATTTTTCAAATCTTTGGAGTAACTTCAGGTAAATAAGGAAGTGTTATGCGCTTTTTGATTGGTTGTAGTTTTGGTCCTATAGGAGGATTGACAGCTTTATAAATGAAGTTTTGAGAATATACGTTATTTTCAAAAATTTTTTCTAAGAATTCTAATTCTTTATTGAGATTATTTAATAATTTTCTGGCTCTTATAGCTAAGCATTTTATAGTTCTCGCTAGTTGGTTTGGCGTTTGATTTGATACTGCATGAACACAGCGATTTGAGTTTGTGGGTTTTCTGTAAATTTCAAATTGCAGTTTAAATTCTCTTGCGTTTATTTTTTCTTTTATTAATTTAATATCCAAAAATGCTAAACTATTGTCTTTTTCGATCTTAAGTGTGGATTTTATATTATTTGTTGTGTCCAATTTATTTAGTAATGTTAGAAATTCTTGTAACTCTGATTCTGTTTTTTGAAAAATGGCAAAAACATTGTGACATATTTTAGCCAAATTAAGGGTTTTTTATCCACAGTTTTTAAAAAATTGTACTCAAATTCTAAAAAAAATATGCAAGCAAGTAAAGGAGATAAGGGATTTCCCATAGAAAGACCGTGTATCTGTTGGTAGAATGAATCATTATGTTGGAAATATGCTGATTTTGTAACGACTTTTACAAGATTTACGATCTCTGTCATGAACAACTCTGTGTAGGATTCCCATTTTTTAGGAAAGTCTGAAAATTTCTTTTCTAAAACTTCCAGTGCCGAATTGACTGGAACGTTATTAAACAATGAAATGATGTCAAAAGAAACTAATTTGTTAGTATTTGATCTGTAGCGGGCCAAACAAGGTCAAGCCGGTAAGTTGATGGACTTGCGGCCCCCTACACACGGATTACTTATCCTATTTAATAAACACCTTATGCTGGTTTCCCTTTTTGTTCCGCTCAGCGGGTTAATTTCACAATAAAGAAGTTTGCAGGATTTTTATAATTTGACCTTAGTGTTTGTTCTTGCGGAGCGAGGGGACACAGGACACACCCTCTTGACCGGGGGGGTCAAGTCGGGACACGGTGGTGTGGGAATACAGTAATAGGAAAATAAGAGGGATTGGCAAGTAGTTTTGGGTTCCGTGGTTTATATGT